>JAZAYU010001328.1:0-58283 GCA_038501625.1 Corbicula japonica
CTAATTACAAGCCTCGTTTTGAAGTTTCTGGTTTTTTAACGAATCTTCAGACGTACTGATCGCCTTTGCGAAATCAGAGCGTCTGAATGATTGAGACTACAGCTTTATTAAGGCATACCTAACATAGCTACGTCACTCTGTAAAAGCATATATAACAATTGAAATTATGTAAAATTTACTACAGACTATTTATGGAATAATCAAATACATTTCAATACAGAATTTTATGTTCTGACATAAATTGCGAGTAGTTTCATTAAAATAATGGACAACTTCAGTCATACGGCGCAAATCTTACTTACCTCGTATTTGTTTTCATTCTTATCAAGCAATATTCTGTGTGTTTTAATACATCTAGTGCTTTTTGCATAATAGTTTGAGGTAAGTGATACGTCAAAACAATGTTGGTGTTTTCAAGAAATTAAAGGAAAACTTACTTCCTGGTTCAAATCGAAAGTAGAAATCTATAGAAATCTACTTTCGGTTTGAACCAGGAAGTAAGTTTTCCTTGAATTTCTTGAAAACACTAATATTATTTAGACGAATTGGCACTAAACATTGTAGACCAGCATATACTTATTTCAGGTATGAGTTGCTTTGGTATATTGTTCATGAATTTCAGAGTTCTCATGCAAATGGTTTGTCTTTTGTTTTAGTATGTGCTTGGTAATAAGAACTACATCCATAGCTAAATACATTTATATACTAAAATCTAGGTGGCAATTAGTATTTCCCACAAAATTCATTTTTTTTGAAATTTTAGCCTGTTTTCGCCATTTGCAATGTTAGCGATACCTTAAATTTGGCACAAAAACGCTAAGCTAACAGAACAGCAATTTATGTGTGTGACGTATTAGCTTGAAAAAAAAAAGAAATATGCAATAAACTGATATTTAGGTTTTCTTGAAATAGGGGAATCCCATCTTGGGGAAGTTCTTATTCCACTCAGGTTTATACGATGCTATTCTTTCAGAAAGAAACAATAAATATACATAGATGCTCTGTGAGCAGATGATTTTAATGTTCTTCTGTTAGACAAATAATCTTAAACTCATTTGAATATAGTTATAATGATAAAACGGATTAAGCCATATGATATGTTATATCAGTGTCTAATTGCGTCACATCCTCAAGGTTATCCGAAACATCAGAGTTGAATTTCACGCTTAAAATATGTAGAACATAGACCTGGTATGTTTTAAGACACATATATTAAATATAATAAGACAAAAGTAACATTTGCATTCGATATGAACGATTTATTAAATTTATAATGAAATTTTTTAAAGCAAAACATATAGTTAGATGGTACCCTGTTTTTTCAATGTTTTTAGTTAAAGAACGGAGACCAATTAGTCTGCAAAAGGGACGTTGAAAATTTTCTTTTATTTCCTTGCAATTACTCGATCCTTTTTGGGTGACATAACAATTCTTTAACTAATGAATTTTACATTACGCTATATTTCAACTACCAAGACCGAAGTCTCAAAATTAGGTCCGGCACGTACCGCATACCGATCCGTACTCCGTACTTCAGTTACTGCAAGTCGATAGACGACGTCACTGATAACGTCCAGACAAGCTGGACTATCTCAAAATATACTGCACTTAAAGATCTATCTTTACATGTCCGTTATAATTCGCCCATAAATATCTATCACATACTAGGGCACTGATCCCATACAGCCAAAGGTCATAACCGATTTTCCTAATGATGAAAAAGAGAAATTCGAAAGCCAATGAACATGGTAAAATAAAAATACTACAGACTCGGTTTGGCTGAGTCTGTTTATGGTCTTTAATGAAAATGCATATTACAGCCCACGCCGCCAAGATACAAGATACAAAATTTTATTTAAACTCGGTGTTTACAGAGCAAAGCACAACATTAGCTATGAAAAGCTATTGACCGACATACAAACAGAAAAATAACATTAACAACAAGGCATGTTAAGACATAAATTAAAATTAAATACAGGTTGCATTCTACTAGCAAGCATGTTATATATGATATATAGTAGTATTTTAAAAATTATAAGCACAGCATTACAATCAATATGCAAGTTTGGTAATAAAAGCAGAAAAAAAGTTTTAAAAAAAGTAAAACAATTTGAGCTGCCAGTGCTAATCCTGACCATTGCCCTGGGGCCTTAAGTCCCAAGCATGAGGCCTAAAAGGAGATGTATATGCAAGAAATAAAAAAAATAAGAAAGGCAATTATGAGTTTTAAATATGAGAATTAAAAAAATATATATAGCCCAGGGTTACAACTTACCCATAGACTTCGTGTGTTTACTCACTTTGAATTTATTTTTTACTATGTTTAACATCTTGATGAATTTTTTAATTGGCCAACATACTGCGCTGATATAAATTATGACTTGAAATATTGTATGTGGTAAAGCTGTCACCGTCAAATATTGGAATGTTCCAATATGTCATTGAAATAACTCTGTTGTAACTGCTTTTGTTCCAGCTTGTCTTACACACATTAAGTTTTTTTTACAATTTTATTTTTTTATGAGCGGACAACTTCAACGGCATTAAACTAACTAAAATAAAATGATTTGGAGACCTGATACAAAAAAAAATGTTAATAACGTAACGAAACTCTGACATGTGACACTTTGTTATATCTCATTATGTATATGTCTTACTTAAAAATATGTCTTTATATAGAAGTGAAAAGATACTTTCTGCAATTTAATTAAAATCCGATATTATTTTTACAAGTGGTTGGACGTTATTGTAGAATGGTGTTTACGTGGTTTATTTATTTATTTTTATGTGATATACGGGCGTTTTGTAAATGAATTTGAAAATTTTAGAGTGTGTTTGTTTTGTAATTATAGTATTATTTTGTCTGCTTTGAGCGTGCATCGTAAATATCGACACCGATATATATATATTTTTCATTAAGATCTGACTATGAATAATTCTGATGTATTTTTATATATTAAGACTGGGTTTTACTATTTTGGTAAACCCCAGATTAGAACAAATGTCTGCATGATAAAATACAATGATTTCTAATGAATAATCGGTGCGTAAGTAAGATATGTATGACATTTGCTATGTATGTATGTATGCTCTACTACATTCTTCATTTCTTATAGGAGAGAGTGTGTAGTGCTAAGTCAGGACTCGGGTTCCAGGAGCCATCGATCTATAAGCCTAAACTGACGGGAGCAAGACATTTAGATCCCAGGACATTTCGACCCAAAGGTCATTCTTGGGAAATCGCCTGGCCTTCTAAACTGAGTGCCATTTTTCATTATCAATTAACCTGCTTGTCTTATCAACTTTCCTCAATTATTTCTCATTGCTTAATTTTATGTTTTGCAACCAGGAATGTTCCATTATTATATAGTCTTTGTGCTGCAATACAACATTACGTTCCATTTAGTTAAAAATACATCCCTTTCACATTGAGTTGGAGTCATCATTTCGTAAATAGATGCCCTTCCATTTCTAAAATAAAACCGGAAACACTGAAATTTTACAGTAAACAGAATAATTTTAAATAAGTGTTTCCTTTATTGACATGCCTACAATGAGTACCGGAGACAGCACTGGCGACCCAGTTATTCTTGCTACAGCGGGATATGATCACACTATTCGTTTCTGGCAGGCACACAGTGGCATCTGCTATAGAACAGTTCAGCATCCAGATTCTGTATCCTTCCGAAATATGTGCTACTTCCCGTTCTTTTTGTATAATTTTCCATAAAATTTGTTGCGTTCGTTATGAAAATAGCATTTGTATTTGTATGATTGTTTGACTCTTCAATTCATGCTTTATTAATTTTTTGCATAAAATCAAGTTACCCATGGTCAGTCACTGTTTTTTACATCTGTTCTATCTTGAATAAAAGTTTTAAATCGAAAGTAAATTGTTTCTGTTTTGTTTAACCCAAAATGGGATTGTAGAAAGAAAGCAAGGTCAGCATCATCAAATCTTCACTATTAAAAAAATTCCACTCCTTTGAGAATGACAAGTGTCAGTGTGTAAATCTCTGCCTGGATTTTTCTAGACCATAACTTTAGCATGCATTGAGCAAAATTGTTTATATTTGGCATTAATGATAACCTCAGTGAAGTGAAATGTCTCACTCAAACCCCAAGTTCCCATCTCGAAGGTCAAGGTAACATGGGCAACACAAGTATTTCATATGAACACCTATCTAGTATGAAGTTTTCTACCGAACTCCATTTCTATTTCTTGCTCTCAGAAATAACATATTTCAATGTAACTCCTCTTGCAACCTTATTTTGAATAAAATTTGAATGAAAGTCTTTTGTTGTTTAATTTATAATGAACTGTCCTCCAAAGCTGATATATTAGTTTATAGAACCAAATGCTGCTGCTTTCTAAAATAAATTAATGGTTCCCACCCATCCCCCTTTGCACGTGTTCTGTTTAGAAGTAAGACATACTTTTGATTTCAGAGAGGTTCAGACAGTAATGACATTGTGCCTTTAAGTTTGATAACCTTAACAGTTTATAGCAAGTCAATGCCCTGGAAATAACTCCTGATAAACAACTGATTGCTGCTGCAGGTAAAATTTAGATACTTAATAATTAAAATTTACTGAAAATTAATAAAAAGGTAATACTCGTCTTATTATTAAAGATGATTGTGATAGTTTCCGATACCACAACCTTGTGAATTACCGTCATTGTTCGAATATAAGCCGCACTCATTTATAAGCCGCACCGCCCCCCCAAACAGTGGCTCAACGCAATGAATAAGCAGCCAAACCTGTGTATTAGCCGCACCCCCAACTTTTTACCACCGAATTCTGGAAAAAAAATGTGGATTATATTCAAACAATGACGGTATAAGTGCACACCATTTGCATTCATGACACAGTAGTTATTGGCAAACTGATGTCAACGTTTACATGTCCTTGAAATGAAAACTATAAAAAGACCGTGCAAATTGTGTGTGCATAAACTTCATAATGTGTGAAATCGGAAACTACTGCAATTGTCTTAAAATAGATTCTATTGAACATGTAAATGCAGGAATTTCTTCAAACAAGAAGAAAAACAAGACACATTTATCTCGAAGTGAATCACCTGCTGTGCCCAATATCATAAAACTAAATCTGGAGACCATTCTCAAATCTTAAGCATGTGATTGGCTGAAATGGCCATTTCACCATTTCTGTCAATCAGATGCTTGAGATTTGAGACTTGTCTTCAGATTTAGTTTAATGATCATGGGCCCTGATATGTTCTAGGGTACCAGCATATAAGAATGTATGATGTCAACTCCAACAACCCGAAACCTGTTGTGAACTATGATGGCATCAGTAAGAATGTGACTGCCGTAGGATTCCATGAGGAAGGGAAGTGGATGTACACAGGAGGGGAAGATAACTCTGCTAGAATATGGGACCTTAGGTAAATTGTCATTTGTAAACAGGACAACAGAAATGTTATAGCCAGCATGTGAGTTGAAAAGTGGGTACATGTACCAATTTGTTGTTGTTTTTAGCTCACCTGTCACGTAGTGACAAGGTGAGCTTTTGTAATCACAATTTGTCCGGCGTCCGTCCTCCGTCCGTCCGGCGTCCGTAAACTTTTAAACGACATCTCCTCTTAAACCCCTGGCCAAAGTTGATGAAACTTGCCATGGATGTTCCTTGCATGAAGCTCTTCCAAATTTATTCAAAGAAATCAATTCCATTCAGAACTCTGGTTGCCATGGCAACCTAAAGGAAAAACTTTAAAAATCTTCATCTCTGAAACCACAAGGTCTAGAGCTTAGATATTTGGCATTTAGCACCCTCTAGTGGAACTCTACAAAGATTGTTCAAATTATTTCCCTGGGTTCAAAATTGGCCCCGCCCCAGGGGTCACTTCATTTTACATAGGCTTATATAGGAAATCTTTAAAAGTTTTCTTCTCACAAACCACAATGTGTACAGCTTAGATATTTGGTAAGTAGCATTGTGTAATGGATGTCTACTAAATTTGTTCAAATTATGTCCCCTGGGCCAAAATCGGCCACGCTGTAGGGTCTTCTTGGTTTACATATAGTTATATAGGAAAAACATGAAAATCTTCTTCTCTAAAACCACAAGGCCTAGAACCTTGGTATTTGGTATGTGTCATCATGTAATGGTCCTCTACAAAAGTTGTTCAAATTATTCTCCTGGGGTCGAAAATGGCTCCGCCCCGGGGGTCACTAGTTTTATTACATAGTGTTATATAGTAAATCTTTAAAAATCTTCTTCTCTGAAACTGTAAGGCCTAGAGCTTAGATATTTGGTATAGAGCATCATCTTGTTACATTTTCTCCACAATAGCAGCTTAATTTTATTTAAATTTTTGACTTGATTTTACCAAACTTGCACGCAACTCTTGCAACCATTGAGCAGTTGTTGACAGGTGAGCGACCCAGGGTCCTATGGACCCTCTTGTTTTATTAATGATTTAATGATAATAGCCATTTATTGGCTGTATTTCTAATCTAAAAATTATCTTTTTCAAGGTTTGAGCCCAAAATTTCCTATTTTTAAAGTTAGATAAAATACATAGATATTCAAATTATGGGCTGTTTTGTGTTTTCAATGTTGATTTAAATAAATAATCTGTGAAAACTTTATCCATGAATTTCAATTTCATGAGTTTTGATGATCTGATGTCACTTCTAGGTCAGAAATAACTTGGGAACAGACTGAGTAAAGATCCTGATCAGACAATTTGTATGTGCCGGCTGATCTGGATCTACACCGTACACCCATGGGATAACAGCCATATCCCAAAGAGTACAGTTTTTTTGTGTCTTTTAATTTGTTGACATAAAAAATTTATAAAAGTATATTAATGTCGTATTTTCAGGTCAAGAAATCTTCAGTGCCAAAGAATATTTCAAGTGAATGCTCCTGTGAACTGTATATGTCTGCATCCTAATCAGGTAGCTAGTTCTATTCTGTTGCCATAATGTGGTCCACCCTATTCACTCAATATGCTTGAAACAGCTTGAGTAAGATGCTCTCACATTTGGAAATAAAAAATTTAATGAAACTTTGATGTGTCACAAGAGAAGATACGAGTTAACTCTTTATAAGATACAATTTTTGTCGCATGGACTAAGGGCACTAGTCAACTTCCGGGGACAGGTACCCATACCCGCAGGAAGGGGAATTTTGTGTCATTTTAAGACAAAAAGGGGAATTTTAAGTCATATACACATGTTTTGACTAAAGGGTCACACACACTCGTAACATTGTTTTCTACCTCTGGTTATAATAGCAAGCATAATTTGTGACTGTAGACTTACAAATAAAACAATTTAGTTACTTTTTGATTAATTTTTTTCAATTTTATTTTTTTTATAGATTTTTTAGGGGAATTTTTTTCTGAAATAGGGGAAAAACATACTATTTTGACAGGGGAATGGGGCCCATATTCAGCCCTAAAAAAGACCAAACGAGTGCCCTTGGACTACAGTGTAGATCCAGATCTATATTTACCAAGAATCTGAATCAAACCGATTAGATCCAGATCAGATGGCATGTAAGTACCAGCTGACGTAGATCTACACTGTTCACTCATGCAATAAAAGTCGTATCCATGGTGTAAAGGGTAAAGTTTGTGTAAGAGAAGGACACATAAAAACGAAATTTAAAATGTTTTGTATTGAATATACTTATGGATGTAGTAAGATACATGTATGTGTATGTCTTTCACAATATGTATGAAAGAGGGTAAAACTGAGAATTGGAAGCCAAAACAAACATGCAGTATCAAAAGCTAGCTTAAGGTTTCTGTTTAGATGAGTAATATTTTTAGATTAATAACATTAACCCTTAACTTCATAGGATGTGGCTCATATCACATGTGTGACCAGTGATCAGCATGATATGGGATTAACATTGGGTCAGTGTGAAATCATTGTACATGTGTATTTCAGATCTAAACTGGCATTTAAGATATCCCTACTGTTTCAAAGAAAAAATAAATTAAAAATTAATATTCTCAGAGCCTAATAATTGCTAATAAAAATTCTCTTTTTTCAGTAAAATGTGTACACTTTTTAGCTCACCTGAGCACTTGTGCTCATGGTGAGCTTTTAGGATCGCCCTGTGTCCGTCGTGCGTCGTCGGTCGTTGTGCGTCGTCAATTTTTGCTTTAAACAACATCTCCTCTTAAACCCCTGGGCCAAAGTTGATGAAACTTGCCACGGATGTTCCTTGCATGAAGCTCTTCCAAAGTTGTTCAAAGAAATCAATTCCATGCAGAACTCTGGTTGCCATGGCAACCGATAGGAAAAACTTTAAAAATCTTCTTGTCTGAAACCACAAGGCCTAGAGCTTAGATATTTGGCATTTAGCACCCTCTAGTTGAACTCTACAAAGATTGTTCAAATTATTTCCCTGAGGTCAAAATTGGCCCCGCCCCAGGGGTCACTTCATTTTATATAGACTTATATAGGAAAAACTTTAAAAATCTTCTTGTCTGAAACCACAAGGCCTAGAGCTTAGATATTTGGCATTTAGCACCCTCTAGTGGAACTCTACAAAGATTGTTCAAATTATTTCCCTGGGGTCGAAATTGGCCCCGCCCCAGGGGTCACTTCATTTTACATAGACTTATATAGGAAAAACTTTAAAAATCTTCTTGTCTGAAACCACAAGGCCTAGAGCTTAGTTATTTGGCATTAAGCACCCTGTAGTGGAACTCTACAAAGATTGTTCAAATTATTTCCCTGGGGTCAAAATTGGCCCCGCCCCAGGGGTCACTTCATTTTATATAGACTTATATAGGAAAAACTTTAAAAATCTTCTTGTCTGAAACCACAAGGCCTAGAGCTTAGATATTTGGCATTTAGCATCCTCTAGTGGAACTCTACAAAGATTGTTCAAATTATTTCCCTGGGGTCGAAATTGGCCCCGCCCCAGGGGTCACTTCATTTTACATAGACTTATAAAGGAAAAACTTTAAAAATCTTCTATTCTGAAACCACAAGGCCTAGAGCTTAGTTATTTGGCATTTAGCATCCTCTAGTGGAACTCTACAAAGATTGTTCAAATGATTTCCCTGGGGTCAAAATTGGCCCCGCCCCAGGGGTCACTTCATTTTATATAGACTTATATAGGAAAAACTTTAAAAATCTTCTTGTCTGAAACCACAAGGCCTAGAGCTTAGATATTTGGCATTTAGCATCCTCTAGTGGAACTCTACAAAGATTGTTCAAATTATTTCCCTGGGGTCGAAATTGGCCCTGCCCCAGGGGTCACTTCCTTTTACATAGACTTATATAGGAAAAACTTTAAAAATCTTCTTGTCTGAAACCACAAGGCCTAGAGCTTAGTTATTTGGCATAGCAACAAGACTATGTTCCTTATATAACAATGCAATAAAGGGTAACAAAGTGATTTACGATCTATTTAGGAGAAATTAGTATTTATTATATGTTTTCGGTATCTGTAATAGAAAAAATGTCTAAATTTCATGCCAGGCAATGCCATTAAAATTTGAGATCCGATTTCCATAATTCAGTAACAATATTACCAGCATTTTTTTGCCATAAATGTCTTTAGTCTATTCATTTAGTAGGCAACTTTAGTTTGTAGTAATTGATAAAAGTCCAAATGGCAAACCTATGCATGTGTAAATGAATGTAGAAATGTTTGTTTTTTATTAAAAAAAGTTTTTTCTCACTTTTAGTCATGTTTCCTGTTTGCAGTTTAAACATTTCCATGGAAAGAACTTGTGATGACCTTCTTAATTGTTTAATTTTGTTCCTGTTATTCACAATTACAAATTTGTTTCTTTTTCTCAAGGTACTGATGACTATTTCCTCGGTCACTAGACTTCACATTCACTTAATATAAGTAAACACTTGTAAATGAATACAGCCAGAATCCAAAATACAAATTGTTGCAGTTTACATTTTTCCCACATTACTAATGTGTTGGTTTCCAGTTAAAAACAATTTTCTGGAAAGAAAAATGTGTTTACCTCAGTCTATTCATTTAGTAGGCTAGTTTAGTTTGTAGTAATTGATATTGCTGAGATTATATTGCTGGTAATACTAAAGACAGTGCTTTCTTAAAACAATCATTTATGATTTTTTTGTTCGCTAACCAAGATTTCTTAAAGAACATGTATCTTTACATTTATGGCAAAATATGCTGGTAATATTGTTACTGAATTATGCTCATTGGATCTCAAATTTTAATGGCCTTTAGCTTGGCATCAAATTTACAAATTTTTCTGGTACATTTAACCAAAACTATATAATACTAATTTTATCCTAAATAGATTGTAAGTCGCTGTGTTATACTATATTGCATTGTTACAAAAAGAACATTGCCTTGTGGCCTCAAATTGCCTGAATGGAAAGAAAAATGGGTTTACCATCAGCTTATTCATTTAGTAGGCTACTTTAATTTGTAGTAATTGATACAAGTCCATATGGCAAACCTATGCATGTGTAAATGAATGTAGATATGTTTGTTTTTTCCATATTTCTTTTTCTCCATTTTAGGAATGTTTATCTGTTTTGAGTTTAAACATTTCTACGGAAAGAACTTGTGATGACCTTCTTAACCCTTTACTCTATAGACATACCTTTATTGCGTGGGCAAACAGTGTAGATCCAGCTCAGCTGCCATACTCCTGCCATCTGAATAGGATATACACTGTTTGCTTTTAGATACTGTACCTTATTTCTGACCAAGATGAGACCAGTGCAGAGGCTCATCTGATGGCACAGGTATGTCAGCTCATCTGGATCTACACTGGTAGCACATGCGTTAAAACGCGTATAAATGGAGTAAAGGGTTTATTGTTTTATTATGTTGCTTTTATTCACAATAACAAATTTGTCTATTTTACTTTTTCTCAAGGTACTGATGACTATGTCCTCGGTCACTAGACTTCACATTCACTTAATATAAGTAAATACTTGTAAATGAATACAGCCAGAATCCAAAATACAAATTAGTGCATTTTACATTTTTTCCACATTACTAATGTTTTGGTTTCCTGTTAAAAACAGTTTTCTGGAAAAAAAATTTGTTTACCTCTCTATTCATTTAGTAGTTTAGTTTGTAGTAATTGATATTGTTGAGATTATATTGCTGGTAATACTAAAGACAGTGCTTTTTTAAAAACAATCATTTATCATTTTTGTGTTCACTTACCACGATTTCTTATAATATCTTTCCATTTATGGCAAAAATGCTGGTGATAATGTTATTGAATTATGCAAATTCGATCTCAAATTTAAATGGCCTTTAGCTTGGCATGAAATTTAGAAATTTTTCTTTGAGACATATTCAAAAGATACTATAAATACTATTTTTTTCCTATATGGATCATAAATCACTCTATATATTACACTATATTGCATTGTTTAAAACATGTTTTATACAAGTTTTTCTAGCTTCTGACTGTAAAGATATTTTGATAAAAAAGTACAGCACAGAATAAAGTTACTGTTCACTTCTGTTGTGTTTTCTTGATTTTACCTAACAATACTACAATTTAAATGACTACATCCACCATTGTGAACCTTTCCATTCTCAGTTAAAAACTGAGAGTTCTTTTGTACTCAGGTGAGCGCTTTAGGGCCATCATGGCCCTCTTGTTATACATTTGGCATTTTAAAAATGGATGCTCTGCATAAGGTGATACAGAGACTGATGTTTTTAAAGGCTCTAGACTCTTTTTATTCTTAACTCATTTCTTTAAATATATCACATAGTCCACCAGTACAGATTCAGATCAGTCGGCATATCTAAAAGAATAATCTTGACCTACACAATTTTCTTCATGGCCAGAAATAACTTGATGAATCTAAAAGCAATCAGGTAGATCTTGATCAAATTGCAAGGATGTGAAGGCTGATCTCAATCAACACTGTGCTCACAAAGGATTGAAAATATGATGTTGTTAAAAGTTTTCTCACATTTTGTTACTGTTTTCTGCTTCTGTTGGAATCCCTGAACATTGTCAAAAGCTAGATAGCTAGATAGCTACAAATGTGATTTGCATTTCCAATTGTTTACTCGTCTCTAGTGAATTGTAATTGATCAACAATATTTCCTTGCTCCATTATCTGGTCTGAACATCAGGACAACAAATTTTCCACTGCATTAAAATTCCTGATGGTAGAGACAACAAATTCTCTTTTACAGCCAAATCAGTACAAACATCTTCTCAATCTGTTTTCATATCTGACATTTTCTGGAATGGGATTTTATTTATAATAAACATGTTTTCTTGTATAATTTACATAACCAGTTAAATTTAAATATATTTATAGCCAAAGTTGTAATAGCATTACTAACACGGTAAACTTCACTCACTACAGGTCCTGAAATGTACTGATTATTCCAAAATTTTGGCAAAATTTGCTTGTGTCATTTATTTATAGGCATAACATAGTAGTACACTGAAACTCCTTTAAACCGGAACCCCTTTAAATAAGGATTTTTGGAAATTTCAATAGTCAAAGGTTCATCTCCCAGGTCAGATGAAACCCGTGAGAATGGGAAATCCTTAAACATTACCATATTTTATCACATGAAATGTTAAACTAATATGTTCTCTTATTTCAGGGTGAGTTGTTTATTGGAGACCAAAGTGGATCAATACATATCTGGGATCTGAAGACGGACAAGAATGAACACTTGGTATTTGATATAAAACTATTTTATGTTCCCTTAATCCTAAACCTTTAACTCCATCTGATATGGCCTATATTCCATAGGCAGGCAATGTAAATCCAGGTCCCAAGGTTATAAAACTGAGAATGGAAACCAGTCTCAAATCTCAAGCATCTGATTGGCTGAAATGGCGACCAGTCGCCATTTCAGCCAATCAGATGCTTGAGATTGGAGACTGGTTTCCAAGCTCAGTTTTATAACCTTCAGGCCAGATCAGTCTGCACAATCCTTCTGATCAAGATCTTCACTCTTCAGTTATTTTCTTTGTCAGCTATAACCTAATGAATGTAACCATGGTTAGTGTATATCCTGATCAGACTGAAAGGATTTGTTGAATAAATCTAGATCAGCCTGCAAATTCATTCAGTCTGATTAGGATCTACATTTTACATTTCTTGGTCAGAAATAATCTAATGTACAGTCGAGTCGCGATTTTACGAATCGCGATTTTACGAAATAACGGTATACTACGAATAAGGCGGCCGGTCCCGTCCGTATTCCTTCTTTATTCAATATAAAAAAGATGCGATCGAACGAATTGCAATTTCACGAAAAATGCGATTTAGCGAATAATTCTGACAGTCCCTTAAGCTTATTTCCAGTTCAATAAGAATGCAATTTAACGAATTTCGGTCAGGCAGGTGATTTTCACACCTTTTCTAGCGATATCCGTTTTTGTTTTGTTGAGCAATTATCGACCCAAACAGTTGTGATACGAAATGCTCTGTAAACAACCATCGGGCGTGTTTGCTTGTAACAAACAGTTTGAGTGATTAAATGTCAAATGTTTGAAATTGTATGAATTTGAAACAATTGTATAGCTTGTCATTCTACTTCTGCCTTTTAATTCTGCATAATCTTATTACTACGGCGATTATTAATTCAGTAAACTGATATCGGCATTCTGAGCAATTTATGAAGGGCCCGGTTTTTTTTCAAAGGGAGGTTAGCTGAATCTTAATTTTAATTGATTAATGATAACATATAATTTCACAATAAAAATAACTACATCGAACATTTCTTTTCTTTGTTTTATTTATTTATTAACCTTTACATATCACAACAATGACACATTACGTCATATTACGACATTGACGATTTGCGGTATCAACAACCAAAACAATCAAAAATGCGATACTACGAAAAATGCGATTTTACGAATAATTGGCTCGGTCCGATGCCTATTCGTAAAATCGCGACTGGACTGTATCTAAAAGCAACTCACGTAGATCCTGATCATTAATGGTTTTGCGGGATGATCTGGATCTGCACTAGTTACACATGGTTTATGGTGTAAGAGTTTAGAAAATAACAGTTGATGACTGGCATATTACAGAAATGGCTGCTATATTTCAGATCATTGACTGGTATGTTTCAGATCACTGACAGGTTCATTTCAGATCCCTGACTGGTATGTGTCAGATCCCTGTGACTGGTATGTTTCAGATCAATGACTGGTATGTTTCAGATCACTGACTGGTATGTTTCAGATCAATGACTGGTATGTTTCAGATCACTGACTGGTATGTTTCAGATCACTGACAGGTTCATTTCAGATCCCTGACTGGTATGTGTCAGATCCCTGTGACTGGTATGTTTCAGATCAATGACTGGTATGTTTCAGATCACTGACTGGTATGTTTCAGATCAATGACTGGTATGTTTCAGATCATTGACTGGTATGTTTCAGATCACTGACAGGTTCATTTCAGATCCCTGACTGGTATGTGTCAGATCCCTGTGACTCGTATGTTTCAGATCAATGACTGGTATGTTTCAGATCACTGACTGGTATGTTTCAGATCAATGACTGGTATGTTTCAGATCAATAACTGGTATGTTTCAGATCAATGACTGGTATGTTTCAGATCACCAACAGGTTCATTTACAGATCAATGACTGGTATGTTTCAGATCAATGACTGGTATGTTTCAGATCACCAACAGGTTCATTACAGATCAATGACTGGTATGTTTCAGATCATTGACTGGTGTGTTTCAGATCACCAACAGGTTCATTACAGATCAATGACTGGTATGTTTCAGATCACCAACAGGTTCATTTACAGATCAATGACTGGTATGTTTCAGATCAATGACTGGTATGTTTCAGATCACCAACAGGTTCATTACAGATCAAAGACTGGTATGTTTCAGATCAGTGACTGGTATGTTTCAGATCACTGACTGGTATGTTTCAGATCACTGACTGGTATGTTTCAGATCACTGACTGGTATGTTTCAGATCACTGACTGGTATGTTTCAGATCACTGACTGGTATGTTTCAGATCACTGACTGGTATGTTTCAGATCACTGACTGGTATGTTTCAGATCACTGACTGTTACACTGACTGGTATGTTTCAGATCACTGACTGGTATGTTTCAGATCACTGACTGGTATGTTTCAGATCACTGACTGGTATGTTTCAGATCACTGACTGGTATGTTTCAGATCACTGACTGGTATGTTTCAGATCATTGACTGGTATGTTTCAGATCACTGACTGGTATGTTTCAGATCACTGACTGGTATGTTTCCGATCAATGACTGGTATATTTCAGATACCTGATCCAGATGCTTCCATACAGTCAATCAGTATAGATCCTATGGGCACCATGATGGCAGCTGTAACAAACAAGGTATCTTTCTGTATGAACATTATCCTTTACTCAATAGATACTCCTTTATTGCATGGACGAACTGTCTAGATTCAGATCAGCTCCATTTCTTAATATTTTTTCATCAAACTTGTTTTTTGTCTGACTAAATAGCCAAGGGTGAAACAAGTGGTCAGCCAAGCACCCATCTAGTAATTCAATTTTAGGCTGTTGCTATATGAAAATATTCATCTGAAAACCTAAAGAAATGCATACAAATTGTGAAAAGGTAACAGAATCTGGGAATCATTTGAAATATGATCTTTTAATTGATTCTCAATATTATCCCTAGGGACAGTGTCACATCTGGACTTTGACAGGGGGTAGACAGGAAGAGCCGACACAGCTTCATCAGAAAGCCGACTTCTCCGTCAGTAACAGATATGCTCTCAAGTGTCTCTTCAGTCCAGACTCAACGTAAGTTCATTGTTTATAGTCCAGACCATTCATTGTTTATAGTCCAGACCCAATGTATGTTCATTGTTTATAGTGCAGACTTGACCAAAGTTCATTGTTTATAGTGCCCACTCAACGCAAGTTCATTGTTTATTGTCCCAGCTACACAAAAGTTCATTGTTTGTAATAAACACTCAATGCAAGGTCATTCTTTATAGTCTGAACTCAATGTCTGTTCATTGTTTATTGTTCAGACTTAATGTAAGTACATTGTTTATAGGCCAGACTTGATGTAAGTTCATTGTTTATGGTCTGGACTCATTGTAAATTCATCGTTTGTAGTCCAAACTTAACATAAGTTCATTGTTTATAGTCCTGCCTCGACGTAAGTTCATTGTTTATAGTCCTGACTCATCGTAACTCAATTGTTTTTAGTCCTGACTGAACATTAGTTCATGGTTAACAGTCCCCATTCAACATAATTTCATTGTTTATAGTCTGGGCTTAATGTAAGTTCAGTGTTTATAGCCTAGACTCAACGTTTATTGTTATAGTCCATACTCAATGTCAGTTCATTGTTAATTGCTTAACCCTTTACTCCATATATACAGTTTTATCATGTATGCAACCAGACTCAGATATCTGTGCCATCTGATCTGGATCTACACTGGTTGATTTATGGTCAGAAACAACCTTATGAATCTAAAATTCAGCAAATAATAAATTGACAGCAGATCAGGGACATTGTCTCACTATGTTGTCTTGGTCTTGTTTTCTTCTCTGTTTTAGTTTCACTCTGCCCTGCACTTTATCAATTTGTTCTAATAAAATATTGCCCCGCCCGGCTAGCTCAGTTGGTAGAGCATCGGACTGTCAATCCAGGGATCGTGAGTTCGATCCCCAGCCGAGGCGGGAAAAAATTTCTCCGTAACAATTGAACTCGGACATTGCGTCTGAGAGTCATTTGTCCCTCACCTCTGATTCAAGTGAGGAAGCAGTCAGTCGCTTGCGGAGAAATTGGTTAGTACTGGTTGGAAACCCAGGAACACCGGTTAGGTGGACTGACCGCCGGGATATAACCTAGAAAGCTGTTGAAACCAGGCGTTAAACCCGAAACAAACAAACAAACAATCTAATAAAATATTAAACAAATTATTGTAATAAATTTTGACACAAACAAATGCTTTCTTAACATATTTATCTGCAACAATATCAATTGAATTATATCCCTGTCACATTTCATTCCCATCCTTTCCAAAGTTTTGCATTAAAAGCTATGTTTTTTGCAGTCTGGAATATAACAAGATACTTTCTATGAAATTTTCAGAAAACTCACTGTAGATTACATGAAATAAAAGCATTGAATTTATTTCACTTTGATGTCCAATAAAAATTTGTTTTTGACATTTATTTATTTTATATTGGGTTTTAGGAGTTATGAATTTCATCCAGAGAATTTCAGTAACTTAGTTTGAATCCGCAAAACTACATATCGACCTCAACATTAGTATTTACTTGTTATATTATATACCCTATGAATTTAAAGCATTCTGATTCTGATGATGATGATGATGATGATGATGATGATGATGATGATGATGATGATAGCAAAGGTAGTTATTAATTCCCGGGGTAGTTATCACTTTTTTCGGACTCGCGAGTACGGAGCTCTCGACCAATCAGAATGCTTTAAATTCATACAGTATATGATATAAAATGTTATCTTTGAAGAAAATTAACATGTACACCATATGTATGCCTTTTATCGCATGTGGGAACATTGTAGATCCAGATAAGATGTGCCATCTGATCAGGATCTGAACTGTTTGCTTGTTGGCAAAAATAACTTTATATATCGAAATGCAAACTGTATAGATCCTATTCAGATGGCACCAACGTGCCAGCTGATCTGGATTAACACTGCTAGCCCATGAGTAACATAAGTATCCCTTGGAGTAATTAGTTAAATCATATGTTAACTTTTTCCTCCATAGATATAACTTTATTGCGTGCCGTCTGATCAGGATCTAAACTGTTCGCTTTTTTATTCATTAGGTTATTTCTGACCAAAATGCCACCAGTGCAGATCCTGATCAGACGGCACGGATGTGACGGCTGATCTGGATCTACACTGGTTGCACATGCGTAAAAATGCATATATATGGAGGAAAGGGTAAATTTCTTGTAATTTATTGTTTAGTTTATTAGCGACCACCCTAGCTGATAATTCTGCGAAGATTTGGAAGACTGCAGACCTGACATTACATACAGAATTGAAAGAGAACTCACAGAGATGGGTATGGGACTGTGCTTTTAGTGGTGACTCGCAGTACATTATAACAGGTATGTTAACTAGTTTATGGGATACAGCTTTTATCCCATGGACTCATAGTACATTATAACAGGTATGTTAACTAGTTTATGGGATACAGCTTTTATCCCATGGACTCATAGTACATTATAACAGGTATGTTAACTACTTCATGGGATACTGCTTATATCCCATGGCTTAGCCATATCCAGGTATGGTAACTTTAATGCATGGGATACAGCTTTCCTTTTCTGATCAGGATCTGCACTGGTCGCATTTTAGTCAGAAATAACCTAATGAATCAAAAAGCGAACAGTGCAGATCCTGATCAGACGGCACAGCTATGCCGGCTGAACTGGATCTACACTGTTGGCCCAAGCAATAAAGATGTGTCTATGAAGGAAAGGGTTAATCCATGGGATACAGGTTTCATCCCATGAGTGACTCTATTGTAAAAGACTCTCAGTACATTTATAACATGTATAGACATAGAATAAACGGGTAAATGACATTTGTTTTATAGGGACTTCGGTCTTCTTTATTTCATAACAAATCTAAAAGACCCTGTAAAACTCTGTTCATGCTCAACTCAATCTGTGCTCAAACTTAAAGTGGACAATCTACAAGATTAACAGACTTTGTAAATAAAAATATAACTGTCTGTTTTACAATTGTTATTGAGATCAATCAAAATGTATGTGATATTTACAGTTTAAAATATTTGATTTTTAGCTCGACTATTCGAAGAATAGGGGAGCTATCCTACTCGCCCCGGTGTCGGCGTCGGCGTCGGCGTTCCCGTCGGCGTCCGTTAAACAAATGCGTTAAACAAAAAATGCACTTTGGTCCATCACTTGAAAACTACTTACGATATCAACTTGAAACTTGAAATATATATTCACCATCAAATTCTACATCATTACCAACAACACCCATAACTCTGCTACAAATACTTTTTAAGTTATGCCCCTTTTTTACTTAAATTTTGCGTTAAGCAAAATATGCACTTGGTCCATAACTTGTAAACTACTTGAGATATCAACTTGAAACTTGGAATATATATTCACCATCAAATTCTACATCATTACCAACAAGACCCACAACTCTGCTGTCAATATGTTTCAAGTTATGCCCCTTTATCTTATATTTTGTGTTAAGCAATTTGCCCATAACTTTAATACTACTTAAGATATTGCCTTGAAACTTGAAATATATTTTCACTATCAAAATCTACATCATAACCAACAAGACCCATAACCCTGCATCCAATATTTTTTAAATTATGCCCCTTTTTCACTTACATTTTGTGTAAAGCAAAATATACACTTGGGCCTTAACTTCATTATGAATGGAGGGATTTCAAAATAACTTGGCATAAATGTTTACCTTGACAAGGCGGTGTGTCGCGTACAATATCCATGCTTGTAGGTCCAAGGTCAAGGTCACTGTTACTAAAAATAGAATTTTCTTGCAAAATGGTGTCCGCTCTGTAACTTTGTTGTTTTCTATTGGATTTTTTAATAACTTAGTATTATTGTTCACCATATCAAGACGGTGTGTCACGTACATGCCCAGGCCTGTAGGTCCAAGGTAAAGGTCACTGTTACTAAAAATAGAATTCTCTTGTCCGAGCTGTTACTTCGTTATGAATGGAGGGATTTCAAAATAACTTGGCACAAAGGTTCACTATGACAAGGCGGTATGTCCACGCTATACCCATTTCTGTAGATCCAAGGTCAAGGTCACTGTTACTAAAAATAGAATTTTCTTGTCCAGGCTGTAACTTTGTTATGAATGGAGGGATTTCAAAATAACTTTACACAAATGTTAACTATGACAGGGCAGTGTGTCACATACCATGCCTGTAGGTCAAAGGTCAAGGTCACTATTACTAAAAATAGAATTCTCTTGTCTGGGCTGTTACTTTGTTATGAATGGAGGGATTTCAAAATAACTTTACACAAAGGTTCACTATGACAAGGCAGTGTGTCTGCACATACCCAGGCCTGAAGGTCCAAGGTCAAGGTCACTGTTACTAAAAATAGAATTTTCTTGTCTGGGCTATAACTTTATTAAAAATGGAAGGGATTTCAAAATAACTTGACACAAAAGTTAACCATGACAGGGTGGTGTATTGCGTACCATGCCCATGCCTGTAGGTCAAGGTCACTGTTACTAAAAATAGAATTCTCTTGTCAGGGCTGTAACTTCATTAGGAATAGAGTGATTTCAAAATAACTTGACACAAATGTTCATCATGACAATGTGGTGTGTTGCTTACCATGCCCATGCCTGTAGGTCCAATGTCAAGGTCACTGTAACTAAAAATAGAATTTTCTTGTCCGGGCTATAACTTTGTTTTGAATGGAGGATTTTCAAAATAACTTGGCACAAATGTTCACCATGACAAGGCAGTGTGTTGGGTATATTACCCATGCCAGTATGTCCAAGGTCAAGGTCACAGAAATTATTTCTGTTATTTGAAATGAATTTCTCTCTTACCATTCACTTGTTAATATTTTTGCTGATTGAACATGAATGTATGGCCATAGTTGTTATTGTTTTAATCTTTAAATTGCATTTGTTTCAAATGATTCGAATAGTCGAGCACGCTGTCTCCTCTGACAGCTCTTGTATAAAATGTAAGAAGAATGAACCTGTCAAATTTTCATCCCCAAATTGAGTTGAGCATGAAAAAAGTTATATAATCACTGGGCTTGATCACACATTGCCCAAGTTATAAAACTGAGCATGGAAACCAGTCTCAAATCTCAAGCATCTGATTGGCTGAAATGGCGACCAGTCGCCATTTCAGCCAATCAGATCCTTGAGATTTGAGACTGGTTTCCAATCTCAGCTTTATAACCTTGGGACCAGGTGATGTAAGGCATGTCTGTGGATTGATTGGTTAAAGGTACAGTGAAACCCCGCTATTCAGACCACCATTGGGACTGGGAAAAAGTGGTCTTATTAGTGGGGTGGTCTTAATATAGGGGAAGAAAATAGTGCATAACTGTAATATTGGACATTGGAATAGTTTGTGGTCTTAATAGTGAGAGGGTCTTAATTTCGGGGTGGTCTTAATTTCGGGGTGGTCTTAATTTCAAGGTGGTCTTAATTTCGAGGTGGTCTTAATTTCGGGGTGGTCTTAATTTCGGGGTGGTCTTAATTTCAAGGTGGTCTTAATTTCGAGGTGGTCTTAATTTCGGGGTTTTACTGTATAGTTTGTCATTTGGTAGATTTCCCCCATGTGGTGAAACAACAACATTTATCTCAGGAAGTAAATATTGATTCTGAAACTCAGATAGTATGAATGATAAACTACAATTCCAGTGCATTACATCTGCATTTTACCGTAATTTTAATATCCAGTCTGGAGTGTTAAATCTAGTTATAAATTAAGATAAACAATGCATGTCTGGATCATTTCAATGAATTCAAAACATTTATTCTGAAATATCTCAGCAGGTTTTAGTGTTTAGTTAGAATAAATAAAAATTTCTATGAAAATATAGGAAGATTTTATTTGATTTTTATGAAGTACCAATATTCCAAGTAAATAACTAACATTAACTCAGAATTTGAATAAATATTTTGAGTTACAAATTGAGTTTGAGAATAAGATACAGATATTGGAGACAGACTCAAAACAGTAGCTTGTGATTGATCGATTTGGCATCTGGCTACAGTATATGTGCAGTGCAGCTGCTTAGATTGAAGACTGGTTCCAAGATCATAAAACTAAGGCTGGCGACCAGTCTCAAAGCTCAAGCATGTGATTGGTTGAAATTGAGACCAGTCTATAAACTGACCAATCAAAAGCTAGAGTTTTGAGACTGGTCTCCAGTCGCAGTTCTATGATCTTGGGCTTAGTTCTCTGAGCCTTCTATGACTCTAGCTCGAAAGTATCATTGGATCTTTTTTCTACATAGCTCCAGTTTTTCATTTGTGTGTGTGAGCTTTGAACTTGTAGAGGAAATTGGTTTGTTTCAGTGAAATATCAATTTTATTTCAAGATTAAACAACAGAAACTATATTTTAATGAGTAGTATAGACAGGTGTAAGATCAGGTTTAGGTGTTCACAAATGATAAATAAAATCAATACTTCATTACAACAAACACATTTTCTTAATTTGATAAGTTTTAAAAAGTAGCTTGGCAAAAACAGTGAAAATAAAAACAGTTTTCTCTGCAGTTTCACTGAGAAGACTCAATAATTTATTGAATAACTCATTTCCTTACCTGGAAGTCTTGTCTTATACTGGTAAATTGTTTCTTCAGCCTCTTCGGACAATATGGCACGGCTTTGGAGTGTAGATACAGGTGAAGTCAAGAAGGAATACAGTGGTCATCAGAAGGCTGTTGTCTGTCTCGCATTCAGGGACGAGTCAATTCAGTGATGTACATGTGTCTGTTTAACACTGGGGCCGTTTTGCAATAATTCAGCTATGTTGATTGTTACATACAACATGGTTGAAAAGTATTCAGTGTGAAGAAAACAGTAACTAGCTAAATATTTTCCTATTTGGAACTATGCAGGCTTCAAAGGAAATTGAGACTACATGTTAATGCTAGCCATTACCTGTGAAAGTGTCGTCTATGGTGAAATGGCAATATTAATCAAGAAACCGGTTTTAAAGGAGCGCAACTTCTTTGATTAGTTCATGCAAACACTGAAAATAGTGATTTTGCACAGGCATAATTTCTGCAGTGTTTGTATTAATTTTTATAATTCTGTATTCTCGTTCAGGATTTTAAACATTGGGTGTGAAATTTAAGAATATAGCACCAACTTATATGATGAGGGAAACACTTCTTGAAGACCATGTTTTGCTTTCCCTAACATTGGAAACCAGTCTCAAAACTTGCTTTTGATTGGTCTTTTAGTAGACATGTCACAATTTCAACCAATTAGTGATGATGGAGAGGGAAACACTTTTGGTTGGACTTTTAGAAGACAGGTTTATTTAAACCAATCAGATGATGAAGATTGGAAACCAATCTGAAAACTCGCTTTTGAGGAGACTTGTGACAATGTCAACCAATCAAATGATGAAGATGAAAACCACTTTTGATTGGTCAATAAGGAGACTTGTCACAGTTCCAACCAATCAGATGGTGAAGATGGAAACTTCTTTTGATTGGTTAATTAGGAGACTTGTCACAATTCCAACCAATCAGATGATGAAGGTGGAAACCACTTTTGATTGGTCAGTTAGTAGATTTGTCGCAATTTCTACCAATCAGATGATGAAGATGTAAACCACTTTTGATTGGTCTATTAGGAGAATTTTCAGAATTCCAACCAATCAGATGATCTCTTCCAAGTGCTGATCTCTAATAGAAGAAGGAAAGCAGTTGTATAATGTATAATTAAAGATGGAATGTTAGTAAATCAAGTCTAATGAGCATCTTTGCAGTGGCTCTGCTAATTTGAATTTCACTGACTATCAGCTTTTCAGCATGAGAAAGGATTAACTCAAAAACTGGAGGCTGGATTTTAAGTGAGGCTTTTAGGGTCTCTAAGCCAACTTGTTTGTTGTTTTGTTATTGTCTTAATTCTTATTAAACTATCTTGTTTTTTATTTTGACGTAAACAGATGTGGGTTTTTTTATCCAATCAATGAATTGTGAAAAAAAGTATTTTATGATTTTTTAATAAAATACCTATAAATATTTGACATTTTGTGATTATTAAAAAGCTTGAACCTTTACTCTATGAAGAAACTTTTTATCACATGGACATCTGGACAGGTGTGCCATCTGAGCTGGATCTACTCTATATCCTTTCCGCACCCGACCCTGTTTTCCGGACGAACATCTGTAACGTATTAAAACGTGACAAAATTTTGACTTCCCAAAACCCGACCCTGTTTTACTGGAGGACGCCCGAAACATATTTAAACATATGCTTTTTTCACGATTTTAAAACCCATAACGTAAATCTGCGTCAATTTTTTTTTAATGCCCGTTGATAAGTGTATGTTTGAATAAAGCATATACGCTTTTGTCCGTTACCGGTATTCTACCTTTTAATGAAATTCAGAATTTTCAACATGGTAAGAAACCCGATAAATAACTGTAAAACATGTTATCTAACGTAACGGTCTTTCTTCTGTAAAAAAGGTGGAAAATGCATATCAAGAATAGTGCGTTAAAATCCCGAATTTCAACGCTCTTTTACGTAATGGGTGAAAATTTAGGTTTATCGCAGGAAGACTGTAATGTAAAATTCCGTAAATTAATTAATCTAATTAACAGTCATTAATTTTTATGCGAATGTCATTTTTAAGTTATTACTAGGTAGATATAGGTATTTTTTAAAATAATGAATAACTGTTTTGGAGCCACTTTTTTATTTTGACAATGAAAGATGAAGAAACAGCAACACATGTAATAAGATTTTTTGTGTCGCCTGCGGTAGCAGGTAGACACATAGGGATCCTATTGTCCGTCGGCGTCGTCGTCGTCAGCGTCGTCGTCCGGTAGTCCCCAAGCTTTAACATGAAACTTAATGTGGCCTATAACTTTGAAAGTACTTGTCCTATTCACTTCATACTTGGAATATATCATCAGCATGAACACAGCGATCCGTGACAACAAGAACGATAACTCCTCTTTCACTATTTTATGAGTTATGCCCCTTTCAAATGCAACTTTAACATGAAACTTAATGTGACCTATTACTTTGAAAGTACTTGTCCTATTCACTTCATACTTGGAATATATCATCGGCATGAACACAGCGATCCGTGACAACAAGAACGCTAACTCCTCTGTCACTATTTTATGACTTATACCCCTTTCAAATGCAACTTTAACATGAAACTTAATGTGGCCTATAACTTTAAAAGTACTTGTCCTACTCGCTTCATACTTGGAATATATCATCAGCATGAACACAGCGATCCGTGACAACAATCACGATAACTCCTTTTCACTATTTTATGAGTTATGCCCCTTTCAAATGAAACTTTAACATGAAACTTAATGTGACCTATAACTTTGAAAGTACTTGTCCTATTCACTTCAGACTTGGAATATATCATCAGCATGAACACAGCGATTCGTGACAACAAGAACGATAGCTCCTCTATCACTATTTTATGAGTTATGCCCCTTTCAAATGCAACTTTAACATGAAACTTAATGTTGCCTATTACTTTGAAAGTACTTGTCCTATTCACTTCATACTTGGAATGTATGATCAGCATGAACAAAGCAATCAGTGACAACAAGAACAATAACTCCTCTCACTATTTTATGAGTTATGCCCCTTTCAAATGTAATTTTAACATGAAACTTAATGTCGCCTATAACTTTGAAAGAACTTGTCCTATTCACTTCATACTTAAAATATATCATCAGCATAAACAACCCCATCTGTGCCAACAAGAATGATAACTCCAGTTCCAATATGTTTTGAGTTATGCCCCTTTCAAGTACCACTTTAACATGAAACTTAATGTTGCCTATAACTGTGAAAGAACCTATCCTTTTCACTTAAACCATCTGTGACGACAAGAATGATAACTCCAGTTTCAATATTTTTTTAGTTATGCCCCTTTCCAATGCAACTTTTACCTGAAACTTAATGTTGCCTATAACTTTGAAAGTACTTGTCCTATTCACTTCATACTTGGAATATACCATCAGCATGAACAATGCCATCTATGACAACAAGAATGATAACTCCAGTTTCAATATTTTTTTAGTTATGTCCCTTTCCAATGCAACTTTAACCTGAAACTTAATGTTGCCTATAACTTTGAAAGTACTTGTCCTATTCACTTCATACTTAGAATATATCATCAGCATGATAAATGCCATCTGTGACGACAAGAGTTGTGCACTACTTATTTTTGTGCAACACAGCTTTATCCGTAATCACAGTTCGGTGATTGCAGAAAGTCTGCATTTACAAACCAATTTTTGAATATGATAACTCAGGTTTCAGTTATTCCCCTTTAAATGCATTTTAAATGACACATGTGTTCAGTGATGTAGTATTGAAATCAACTTAAATAATTTTTTTTTATTATATATGATTAAACATAGGCCCACGTTTCAACTATTTCCATGCAGGCGACACATGTATTCCGCGGATCACAACATTCTAGTTTTTTCTTAAAATTGAACTTTTTAAAATTACTAATTTTCTTATCAGATTATCTAAGTCACATGTATTCAATTTCTTACTAAATAATATTTAAGAGAAAATATGCGATGGTTCAAAGGACTAATAGTGTTAAAATACTGATCGATAATTCTGTGTTCTTCTAAATAGCCATCAAAGTAAGGACTTTTTTAAAATGAAATATAAATCAATTGGTTTCCGACGAAAAAAACAGGATCGGGTTTTGAAAAGAGATTTTTTTTTATACGTTTAAATACGTTTCGGGCGTCTTCCTGTAAAACAGGGTCGGGTTTCGGGAAGTCAAAATTTTGTCACGTTTAAATACGTTATGGTCGTGGAAAGGATATGCATTTTTGGTAAGAAGTAATGTAATAAATTTTCAAGTTTAGTTTGAAATATTTCTCAGTATGTACTTTTAAAGTGAATAGTATAGATCCTTATCAGATGGCACAAATGTGCCACTTACACTTAAGACGGTATTATTTACCAAAGCAGTAACTTTTTTTTAGATTTTAAATGCCCTGCTTATCCATGCAGGCTGTTTTGGGGTCTATACTGTTGGCTATTCAATAAATAAAGTCCTTCATGATATGCTTTGAATTTTAAATGGAACATGTCAAGCAAAAATGTATTCAGATATTTGAAGACACCTTTTCAAGTTGCATCTCTTGCAGTGAGTCATCAATTTTCGTACTTGATAACTACATCCATGTAAAGTAAGTAAACGAGTAAGATTTCTTTATCCTGTTTTGTGTTTCTGTCTGTGGCGGTTTAAATTCTGACAATTTATGCAAAAACTTACTTTTCATTAACAGTTTTTAGATAAGTTATGGAAATTCACTTTAAGTCTGAACCACCAGAGCACTGTTGGTCATAAAAGAGGGGTCACTGTAGTTCAATACATGAGTTACAAAATAATGCTGTTATTTTTGGCTCCTTAAATCCATTACCCCATATAATACAGCTTTTATCCCATGTGCAACCAGTGTAGATCCAGATAAACCTGAAGATCTGTGCCATCTGATCTGGATCTGCACTGTTTGATTCTTGGTCAGAAATATTCTATTGAATTTTAAAGCAAACAGTGTAGATCCTGATCAGAGAACATGAATATGCTTGCTGATCTGGATCTACACTGTTCTCCCAAGCCATGAAAGTTGTATCTATGGACTAAAGGGTTTACACTTAACCATACAAAAAGTTATCTGGGATATTGTTCATTATTTGTTGAAACTCCGAGTGCTTAGAACACTGATCTGGATCTACACTGGTCACAAAATGTGACATAAGCTGTGTTTGGGGTTTGAAAGTGTAACATTACAACTCAATACTTACCCTCGAGGTATACTTTTAATCACATATGTGCAGACTGGACTGAAGGTTATAAAGCTGAGATTGGAAACCAGTCTCAAATCTCAAGCATCTGATTGGCTGAAATGGCGACTGGTCACCATTTCAGCCAATCAGATGCTTGAGATTTGAGACTGGTTTCCATGCTCAGCTTTATAACCTTAGGCACTGATCTAGATCTAAACCGATTCTTGGTTGGTTAATACTCTCTTAATCTGAATGTAAAAGTTAACAATGTAGATCCTGATCAGATTGCACAGACTTGCAGGCTAATCTGGATCTACACTTGTCATACATAGGATATAAGCCATATTCACAGAGAAGAGTTTACTAAGTTTAAAGTACAGTCCATCTTATTTGATTTGTGTCTACACTGTTAAAATAATGTGACATAATTTTGCTAAGGGATTAAACATGTTACATCCTATAAATTTATCACTTTATTAATAAGAGTTCGTTTACAAAAATTGTTTATAACCATTGTTGATGTACTTTCCAAGGTCAGTATCTGTTATACAAACAACCATAATATGAGGCAGTTAAATACTTCTAAACTTACTGTATCATGAGTCGTACATTGTAACGCTTCAGTTCATTGCATAGATACTCTAATATAGTACATTTATGTTTGTACCTTATATTGGTTTTATTTGTCAAGTTGTTTCAGAAATGGATAAAAAAAAATACTAATTAATATAATTCATGTACAAATTGTACATTTGTCAAGTTGTTGGACATAATACTTTTTGTTTCAAATATATGTTTTATTTGTCAAGTTGATTAAGTATGAAATGGATAAAAAAGACACATTTTGCAGTAATGTATTCAGTTTAACAATGCAGATAAATGTTATTTCCTGCAACCCATGGATTCATTACTTTATTTGTTATCTTTATTTGATAATGCTAAAAAGCATTTTACTGCAAGTGTTAGTGGAGTTATAAATTATAACTAGCATGTGACAAAGAATTTAATTCATATGAGGAGAGTACTTGACTTCTTAATTGGTCTCGGATCAAGTTTAATTGCTAACAGTTGGCAGTCTGTAGAATTTAGGGGATTTTAGTTGTCATGACGGGATCTGGATCAACAAACAACATGTATTATGTAACAGCTGTGGTCTTTAGTTAAATCAAACTGGATGAAGAAATATTGGAAAAATAACTTGGTATTAAAGTAAATGAATCGGTTTAACTTTTTTACCTTGAGTGTGGATGAATTTTCATAAACCCCCTTGTAATTCCATGTATAATACTAATATAACATGGACAATAATTGCAGATCCAAATCAATTGGCACATCTTTATACCCATATTATATACTTATGTGGAGTAAAGAGGTACTTAAGAGATTTTTAGACATGAGTTAGTTATATGGAATAGAAAATGGAATTTTTTTATTAAGTGAAACTAGAACTAGGAAAATGCTAAATAGACGAAAGTTACAGAATAGTTTCTACATATCTAATATTTAGAAAATGGCTGATCTTGCCACCATCAAGAAATTCTTAGACAATGATTTTCAAAACTGGCTTAAAGCTGCTCTTTGTATTAGTATAATAAAGGAGGGAATAGAAGATGTTGTTGAAAGTGAAACTCGGAGGTTTCATCAAGAAATTCTTGAAAGTGTGTTTACCGTTGAACAAATTCAGCACGGTGACTTTTGTACTCAGTGTTCTATTGAAAATGTTCTGCATTGTCCAACAAAGAATACTTGTGTCGTCAAATCGGGAAATTGTACATTTCATTGTTCAGTTGACAAGAATTACCTGGAATGTCCGAAGGATGTATGTGGGAAAATTAGAGACAGAATTCGGAAAAGTCATAGATTTAATTTCCCATCGTGGAAAAATACATGTGCTGAAAAATGGTGCACCGACTTCTGGGAGATTGCAAAATGTTATATGCCGCCTGGGGCATATGCGGATGTGAAATCATTGGCAGAGACCGACTTGAATGGACTTCTTGGCTTGATGATAAACACCACATGCTTTAAGGATAAAGTGTCTGACAAGAAGTGCACTGAGGTAATAATTATTTGTTTAAGCCCTTTATGTGCTAGGCATAGCATTTATCATATTTGTGAACATTGTAGAATGCTTGAACAGATTCTTATACTCTGAAAAATTTTTGCTGCGATATTCTTTTGTCTTTCAGTGTGTTTGTGTCTTTTTGAGCCTAACACTGTCCAGAGCACAACTTAAAACCGTTGAAGGGAAATAAATAAAACTTGGAATATTTAATAAAGGAATGAGAGGATGAGCAATCTAGAAGAACCATTAGTATTAACAGATTTATGTCCCTTTGAAGTTTTGTTGTTTTTTATTGAAAGCTTGTTGACAAAATATTTTTTAACTTTAAGAGAACTTAATGATTCTTGACATTAATAAAAGAGACTTAGAAGATGTGCATTGCACAAGAACCATAACTCTACCTCAACTACAGAATTATATTCCTTTGAAGTTTTGTTTATTATACCAAGTTGTATCTCAACAAAATCAAGATTATAAGAATAATGATAAAGGGCATTAAGAAGATGCACAAGAACTGTAACTTTTACTCAAGTATTTACCAAATTATGTCCCTTTTTTAAATATAAAAAGCTTGTCTATGACATCTCAACAACTGTACAAGCAAACTTAATGATTCTTGAAATATTATTAAGGGGTAATGAGAAGATGTGCAGTTTTTATATGAAAATTCTTTTTCAGAGTACATTAATCATAACTCAACTATTAACTTTTGCAGAATTATTCCTCCCCTTCTCAAAAATGCTTAACAAAAGCTCATCACAGGAGGAAACTTGAAACATGTATAATATTCAAAGAAAAGAACTTTCTACTTAGAGTTGTTTCCTTTTGGGTGGTTTTATTATATGAAGATTGTATTTAATGACTATTTCTTGTATTTTTCAGGCCAGAGACCGGTGTAATATTGTGCGACATTCACCCAACCTAAGCCTGAGTGACACCGAGTTCAGTGAGATACTCACAGAGTTCGTCTCCTTTTTAACACATTCCAGCTATTTACAGGAAAATCAAAAAGTGAAGGAAGCAGTGTCAAAGATTCACAAGGTATCATTCTTTATGTTTTGTACCATGAAATCCTATTGTGGTATCATTTAATTTCAATTTAGGATCAAATTTCGCACAAAATACAAAAAAGGCATTTTTGTGCTGACATAAATTAGCGCAGCTGCATTATTCTCATAAAATTAAATATATAATGATTTGATTTAGCTGGGGTTTAATTTCGTGTGATTTCGAAATATTATGATACTACAGTAATTAAACACACTACCCTAATTAATGGCCTCTAACCATTTTCCTAAAACTTATTAAAAAATTCAAATGTCACTAAGTAAGAGGAAAGATGAATGAAACTTACCCAGCATAAAAATCTGTTACACAGTCATATAATCTAGCAAGTAATATAATCTAGAAGTAAATTATGCATAATATAGAAAAATGTATTGCCAAAAAACATCAAAACTTGAAACAGGTTGTGTATTTTGAACTTAACAAAATTAATGTTAACCCAAATGCATCTACATGCAATAGGGATTTTATGAATTATGAACAATAGTTATGAATCCCTTTTTGACCTCGTGTACATACAATGTATGCAGACCTTATAACCTATAACCCTTTTCTCCAGATACACCTTTATTGCATGGACAAACAAGATGTTACAAGTGCAGATCCAGATCAGATGGCACATTATGCAGGCTGTCAAGTGGTCATACTTTTTCCTAGTTTTTCCTACTTTTTAGTCTTGTTCCTACTTTTTCCTACTATTTTACAAAAACCTCCTACTATTCCTACTTTTTTGTCAGATGGACAATAGAAAAAATCTATTTCTTTTAAAAGGAGATTTTAAAAATATTTTTTTTGTGTTCAGAAAGTAATGTACTTGTAAATGTCATACCTGTATTCATATTGATAAGTGTGAAGTTCTATGAATTTATTCTGTCTGCATAACTACCGCTATTGGTCTGACAGGCCTGACAATGTCATTTGTCTAACTCAAAAATAGAAATAAAGGGGTTATAAAACTCATGTGGGTAAAATAGATAACAGTTAATTTCATTAATGCCAAGTGAGTGTTGAAAACTCCTTAAATGCAAGTTTTTAAAACTGATAATTTAACCGTTAAATTGCAAAAATGTTTTTTTTTAAACAGGAAATCACCTTTAAACACATCAGAAATAGTCATAACTTTATACATCGTAGAAAAGGTCTGACTGTCATTCTCATGTGATAGAAAGTGGCCAAAATGTTAAGAGTATTTAGAGGAATGTTTGAGCCATCTAGCAAGCCTCCTAGCGTAACCTTTAAAACCTTTAAGACCTGTAATTTCAGAGCAAACTTAAAAGCTTTTAAATCTTCTCAGGGCTTTTTTTTTTCTTCTTTAGTAGAGACAGTCTTCCCCTCAGAAAATTTCTTTAAAATCTTGCAGTTTTCTGCAAAAAGTAACTTTACATAAGATATTTTATTTCCCTTACAGAAGAAATAATGTTATTTTCCCCCAAAATATTGGGCATGGGTCCCATCCCTTGGCATTGAAAAACACCTGGTTCTGAAAAACCTATAAAAAGGCCAAAAAGCCTGTAGTTTTCACTCAAAATCTATAGACTCCCAGCCTTGTCACTGTAATGGTTGTACTACTGTATTTCTCCACCTCCCTTCTTTTTGAGTTTTTTCAGAATGCTGTTGTGTTCACCAACAAGATACATTTAGATGTTGGCAGTAGTGTTTTAAAGACCATGGGTTTTTCATGTATTCAGCATTTATAATGTAACTCAGCATTTTTCAAAATGACCAATTATTTATTGCAACTGAGCACTGCTTGCGTTATGAATGTCTGAATTTTTTCAATGAGAATTCTAACAAATGCTGAGTTGTAAAATTTATTTTAAGCTCACCTGAGCACGAAGTGCTCATGGCGAGCTTTTGTGATCGCCTGATGTCCGTCGTCCGTTCGTGCGTCGTCAACTTTTTCTTCAGATGACTTCTTCTCCTGAACTCCTGGGCCAATCTTGCTGAAACTTGGCAGGAATGTTACTTGCATGAAGCTTTACCAAAATTGTTCAAATGGTTCCAGTCCATTGCCTATCTAGGTCACAGAGGATAAAAAAAGATTTTGAACATGAAATTTTAAAAAATCTTCTTCTCTGAAACCATAAGGCCTAGAACTTTGATATTTGGTGTGTAGCATCACCTAGTGGTCCTCTACCAAGATTGTTCAAATTATAGCCCTGGGGTCAAAATTGGCCCTGCCCGGGTGGGGTCATGTGTTTTCCTTATAAATATATAGCAAAAACTTAAAAAATCTTTTTCTCCAAAACCGCAATGGCTAGAAGTTAGATATTTGGCATGAAACATTGTCTAATGGACCTCTAACAAAGTTGTTCAAATTATGGCCCTGGGGTCAAAATTTGCCCCGCCCCAGAGGTCATGGGTTTTCCTTATATCAATATATAGCAAAAACTTAAAAAATCTTCTTCTCTGAAACTGTAAGGCCTAGAACTTTGATATTTGGTGTGTAGCATCACCTAGTGGTCCTCTACTAAGATTGTTAAAATTATAGCCCTGGGTTCAAAATTTGCCCCGCCCCAGAGGTCATGGGTTTTCCTTATATCAATATATAGCAAAAACTTAAAAAATCTTCTTCTCAGAAACCGCAATGGCCAGAGGTTAGATATTTGGCATGAAACATTGCCTAATGGACCTCTAACAAAGTTGTTCAAATTATGGCCCTGGGGTCAAAATTTGCCCCGCCCCAGAGGTCATGGGTTTTCCTTATATCAGTATATAGCAAAAACTTAAAACATCTTCTTTTCCGAAACCGCAATGGCCAGAGGTTAGATATTTGGCATGAAACATTGTCTAATAGACCACTAACAAAGTTGTTCAAATTATGGCCCTGGGGTCAAAATTTGCCCCGCCCCAGAGGTCATGGGTTCTTATATCAATATATTGCAAAAACTTAAAAAATCTTCTCCTAAACCGCAATGGCCAGAGGTTAGATATTTGGCATGAAACATTGTCTAATGGACCTCTAACAAAGTTGTTCAAATTATGGCCCTTGGGTCAAAATTGGCCCCGCCACAGGGGTCGCCCATTTTACATAGAATTATATAGGAAAAATCTTGTAAAAGTCTTCTTCTCTAGAACCATAACACATAGAGCTTAGAATTTTTACATGTAACATCACTTTGTGGACCTTTACCACGTTTATACATATCATGACCGCAGGCTCGAATTGGCCCCACCCATGGGCTTATCAATTTTTACATAGAGCTAAATAGTAAGAACTGAAGACATGTAGAATGTTTGCTAGTGTCAAACTACACCCCTTGTTCTCTGAAACTAATGCGACTAGGCCTTAGATATTTCGTGTTGAGTATTGTAAAGAGACCCTTTACCAGCATTATTTAAATGTTGGCCCTGGGGTAAAGCTGAAAGTACTTTTGTACTCAGGTGAGCGATACAGGGCCATCATGGCCCTCTTGTTTTTAAATCAGGTCTGGTGATATGTTTACACTATTGCAACTGTGGGCAAAAGCATTTATATCAAAGTTTAGATATAAAACATGCCTATTACAGATATATGTGGTTTTAGAGTAGGTTTCCATGTCAATTAACTTTTTTCCCCAAAATTAAAAAGGGTATGGGCCCCTTCCCCTACACTTGTATACTGATACAAATGTATATGTTATGCTTTTTCAATGAGAATTCTAACAAATGTATCCTTTATTAATTAGTTATTTTGAAATATTTACAGTAAAAGGCCTTTTTAGACTTGAGCCTTTATAAAACCCCTTTTTTATGCCCCCATGAAGTGTGAGGCATATAGAGTTGCACTCATAATGCCCCCTCGGTGAGGGTCATAGAGAGTTGCACTTGTCCCTCTCTCATCAACTTCTCATTAACCAATAGGCAGAATTCTTTCAAACTTGAAAAGATTGATCGAGCAGGATGTGAAGATGATGGTAAAGAAAATGCGACTAGTTTAACCACAGTTATGGCCCTTTGTTTTACAAGTGTTCTTGTAGCATTTGGGGCATCCGTGTCCCCAGGACACAGTCTAGTTTTTTCAGGCCTGCTAAGAGCTCTGATCAAGGTATAACTTGAAACACTGAAAGTCGATATTTTTTCTGCAATAAAACTGCATTTTCATTACTTTTTGAACATCTCTCATAATAGCAGGAAGACTAAACCCATGGTATTGCTGTAAGTGCTGTTTTTATTCATCAAGATGAGACCCCATTGACCCATACTGACTCCACATAGACATCTCTTTAAGTTAGCAGTGGCAGTCTGGCTTATGTGTTGGGGCCTCAGCTGGATGACCATGATACATATAATTTGTAACAGAAAGAGTGAAGTCCCAGCTCTGAAAAACTGTTTATGTATTCCTACTTTTGAGGAAAAAGTTCCTACTTTTTCCTACTTTTCTCCTACTTTGTCAAAAGGGTTCCTACTTTTTTCCTACTTTTTGAAGAAAGATCACTTGACAGCCTGATTATGTGCTGGCTGATCTGGATCTACACTGGTCGCGCACATGTTATATTGTGTATATAACGGAGTAAAGTAATAAAATACATTTAAGAGTTTTGTTACACTAATACATGCATTCTGGCACGGGTCTACAGAGCGGACCACACCATAATGTCCTCGTTCAGAGGCAGAAGGGTCATTAAACTGGGAATAAACAACAACAACAGGTCTACAGAGACTGTTCAGCCTAGAAAATATGAAGTTACATTAACCAATTGCAGTATGTAAATTGAAACCTCTGATATATTTTTTCAGATTCAATCTGACAATCTCCCGATTTCTGCTTCTGACGTCACAAAGCTGCTAGAAAATTCTATCAAAGAAAACACCAGTAACTCTTTACAAGAGATAGACTCAGCAAAAGTTAAAGTCCTTGAACAAATAAAGACCATGTTGCAGGACTACCAGACAACACATCAGCAGATGCTTAAAGATATCCTTGAAGCAAAAACCGCTGCACTTACAGAAATAAAAGGAGCTACATGTATATCTGTCAACACAGAGCAACAAAAAGAGCAAGCGTACCAACAATTAAAAGAAAGTAAGTTTAATTGTGATGATGTAAGTTCAATATCCCTTTATTCCATGTTATGGCTGTTATAAATAAGGCAAACAGTATAGATCCAGATCAGCCAGCAAATTTTTTCCATCAGATCAGGATCAATTCTGTTCTGTAATCCTTGAGTGAACAGTGTAGATCCAGATCAGCTTGCACATATGTGCCATCTGATCAGGATCTACACTGTTCAGTGTTTTATCAATGAGTTTTGAAAGTTTTGTCATCCTTGGAATTAAATGTAGTAAATATTTTAACTAACAAATAGTTTTATATAAATTGTATATTCAAACAAGTGTATTGTTTAGATATGGCATCTGCAGTCTGTTTGCTTTTTGATTCATTAATTTATTTCTGACAAAGAAGCGAGCAGTTTATATCCAGATCAGATTGCATGGATGTGCTAGCTGATCTGGATCTTCACTAGTTGCACATGCGAAAAAAACTGTATATATATGAAGTCTGTGCCCAAGGTTATGAAGCTGAGATTGGAAACCAGTCTCAAATCTCAAGCATCTGATTGGCTGAAATGGCGACTGGTTTCCATGCTCAGTTTTATAACCTTGGAGCCAGAAGTTATCATTTCTTGAGTACTAATTTTATGGATTTGGATAGCAGATCAATCCACAAAACTCTCTCAATACATAAGTGGTATCTATACATGATTTTAGCTCATCTGTCACATAGTGACAGGGTGAGCTTTTGTGATCGCCTTTTGTCCAGCGTCCATTCATTATTTTTGTCCTCACTCTAGCGGTCTTAATTTTTATCTGATCTTCTTCAAACTTGGTCAGAATGTTTATCTCAATGATATCTAGGTCAAGTTTGTAACTGGGTCATGTGACCCTTAAAACTAGGTCACTAGGTCAAATTATAGAAAAAGCTTGTCTGCACTCTAGTGCACTTAATTTTGGTTAGATCTTCTTTACACTTGGTCAGAATCTTTATCTCAATGATATCTAGGTCAAGTTCGTAACTGGGTCATGTGACCTTGAAAACTAGGTCACTAGGTGAAATTATAGAAAAAGCTTCTCTGCACTCTAGCGGTCTTAATTTTGGTCGGATCTTCTTCAAACCTGGTCAAACTTTTTATCTCATTGATATCTAGATCAAGTTCGAAACTGGGTCATGTGAGCTTGAAAACCAGGTAACTAGGTCGAATAATAAAAAAGACTTGTAAGCACTCCATCGGTCTTAATTTTGGTCCGATCTTCTTCATGCTTGGTCAGAATGTTTATCTCAATGATATCTAGCTCAGGTGCGAAACAGGGCCATGTGACTTTGAAAACTAGGTCACTAGGTCAAGTTATAATAAAAGCTTGTCTACACTCTAGTGGTCTTAATTTTGGTCTGATCTTCACTTTTATTACCATAAGATCTTGGTTCCTTTTTTGAAATTGCCGTATTACATTGTGGGTTCAAGAGTTATGGCCCCTGAAAGTGCCAAAATGAACTACTTAGACCTTGTCTGCACAATTGCAGCTTCATTTTTTATTTGACTTTAACCGGACTTGTACAATATTTGAGTTACTATAGGATCTTGGTTCCTTTCTTGAACCGGCTAGATTCCACTATGGGTTCCAGAGTTATGGCCCTTGAAAGAGCCAAAGTAAGCTATTTTGACCTTGTCTCCACAATAGCAGTTTTATTTTTTTACTTGATTTTTACCAAACTTGCACACAACTTGAGCAGTTGTTGACACTTGAGCGACCAAGGGTCCTATGGACCCTCTTGTTAAAATTGAAATCCACAAACTGAAGAAAGTTTTCTTGTTCTAGGTATGAAGCAAGACTTGATCATTTTCAACAAGGCACAACATGAAAATGTTCCGATTTCACCTCTAACAGAAGAGTATGACGTTCCATTAGTGAAATTCTACGTTCACCCCATTATGTATCGTGTTGATGACAAGGGATCAGCATTGGAAAGTCAACCAACCAAAATATCAAAACCTGTGAAAACTTTCCATGACATCTTTTTTAATAACAGCAAGCGCTGCAATGAAATATATGTGACATCTGATGCTGGACTCGGAAAAACTGTGTACAGTAAATGGCTTACCTATGCTTGGTGCATAGCAAATAAACCAGATGAAAAAGTGGATAACATGTCAGAAGATGATTTAAAGACAATTAATATCTTCGACTTTGTTTTTCTAGTCTGTCTACGGGATTCACATCAAATAGAGTGTGACATTGATCAAATCATTTACAGTCAAATACTCAGTCAATTGCAATCGTCTACACTGTATTCCTTCTCCTTTCTGCAAGAAATTCTGAATAAAGAAAACAATCTGATCATATTGGATGGTTTAGATGAATGGTCGCATCCTGAGGGTACTAGTTGCCGAATAAAACCAATCAATATTCCTCACAGAAAGATTCGAGCTAAAAGCACCATCGTTACCACAACACGGCCCTGGAAGTTCGACATGGTGAAACTGAAATTGAGTCAGGTAGAGCAGCATATTGAAATAGGTGGCCTTGACATTAATCGTAGAGACCTTCTAATGAAAAATGTTCTCGGAATACTGGGTGAATCTCACTCGCTAGAAAACTTCAAAAATGAACTTGAGCATAAAAATATCCAAGCACTTGCATCGATTCCACTCATACTTATGCACCTACTTTGTCTTCAGTGTGAAAATAAACATCTTGGGAAATCAAGATGTGAAATATACTTTAACATTGTTGAATTCAAAATCTCAAGAGCTAAAAATAAGTATGAATGCCTGGTTGTTCCCGCAGTTGAAATCTTTGAAAAGAATTCTGAGAACAATACAAAGTACTCAAAATTACATCAGACTCTGGGAAAGCTTGCATTTGTTACATTATTTAGTACAACCAGAGAAGTATGCCTCGTTTTTGATTACGAAGTGGCAATCAAACATCTTGAGGACACATTCTATACAGCAGGTTTAAAAACCGGTTTACTGACACAGTATAAAGGAGTCATCAAACTAACCAAAAGAAATTCAAAAGTTTCGTTTCCTCATAAAACTTTCCAAGAATTTTTTTCTGCTTTGTATTTGTCCTCGATAAAAATTGATTCAGAAGAAATTCAGAAAGTCATAAAAGTTTCTAACAGCATGGAAAAAATTCTAGAAATGTCCAATGTCTTCATTTTCCTTAGTAATCTAAATCCAGAAATACTGGGTCACTTGTCAGAACACTTTGTTCAGGTTCTATCGGGCGATCAAAATGTCATTAAGTTCCGAAATAATTCATGTTTGCTTTCATACTGGAATGATTTAAAACCACTTAGAATTTTCCAAGACATGCTGATTACTTGTGTTCAGGAATTTAAAAATGGTGGACATGGCAGATCCGCAACATTTAAATTTTTAATACATGATATTTTCATCGATAAGGAAATAAAAACAGAAAGTTGCAAGAATGCACTGAAAGATCTTCTGATAGCAAATCAGAAATATATTAAAACTTTGCACATAAATGATGTAAAATCGTCAAAAGAAATGAATGAAGTTGTGGAGTTTTATAAGATTAAGGATTTAAAACTCGAGAAATTAGATTTATGGGTGTCTGCTGATGCAGATGACATTGACGATATTTTGTCCGTATCCATGGAAACAATCAAACATCTCCTCATTCACACTGGTTATTGGGAGCATAATAGATATGTTGAACATTATGTGGCAATAACTGACAAAGGCTTAAATACACTTCTTCAAATGAACCGTTTGGAAACACTGTCATTTTGGGACATCGTTTTTGAACATGAGCAGTTAGATATACTGCTTAAACACCTAAATGGGAAAAAAAACATGAAGCAAATAGGGCTTGGTGATATTAAATGTTCCAATCACAATATGCAATGTTCAGGACTGATTTTAGATCTATCCAATCATGAAGAGCTTAGCAATCTGCAGTTGAACTTGATTCCTCTGTCCAAGATCCAAGCGTCTGTTCAGTGTTTGACAGAATGCCACACTGGGGTGTTCCCTTCCAGCGGAGTTCTTCAGTCGTTGCTAGGCAACCTCCAAGGGGCAAAGAACTTGCAAAGATTCGGCTGCTTCTCGTTGCAGGATAGTGAAGAGATTGATCTTATGCTGGAAACAATACCGCATATGGAGTCATTGCAATGTTTACTATTGAACAGAATGGATCTTGGCGATAAACAGTTTACAGTTTCAAGCGAAATGTGTAAACTTGAAATCATAAAACTGAAAAGGATCAAAGTAACATGCAAAGCAATAGAGACACTTGTTAATGATATTCTAACACTACCAAATGCTGTAAGGTTTGAGCTGATTGGGTGTGAAGTGGGTCCTGCAGAGGACTTTGAATTTTTGAAAGGTTATATCTACCAGAGTGATAAGTATGCAGTCCTTGAAGATACTGTTGACCATTGGAATAGAAACTTGTTTACTTTAATGACAGTTTCTAGCATTAAAGAGAAATAATCTGCAGTGAAACCCCACTATTACGACCCCATTGGGACTGGGAAAGTGTTCTTTATAGTAGGGTGATATTTATTTCAGTTGAAATATAGTGCATATCTGTAAAATGAGACAGTGGTCTTAATACAGTGTTCTTATTTCAGTGTAGTCTTTATGAGGAGTTTTACTGTATTGGTAAATTTACATGTGATTTAAGAACTTCTAAAATCGAGTGCTGGTATTGGGCATAACATTTCATGGTTTCCAATAAAACCGCTTTTCGTGGGTTCTTAAATTCCTGGTTCTACACTTTTCAAAATATGTATACATACAGTTAAATGTTTACCCTTTCCTCCAGATACAGGCCTTTATGGCATGGGGGAACGGTGTAGATCCAGATCAGCCGGCAAATCCGTGCCATCTGATCAGGATCTGCACTGATCGCTTTTTAATTTATAAGTTTATTACTGACCAAAAAGCTAACAGTGCAGATCCTGATCAGTCAGAACAGATGTGCTGGCTGATCTGGATCTATACTAGTGGCACATGTGTAAAAATGCAAATATATGGAGGAAAGGGTTCATATTTGTTCCACTGTGGCTTTTAATTCATGAATTGATCTGTCCGAAAAATCACGAAAATTAGTACCCCACAAAAATGAACCCTTTCCTGGATATATACGCATTTTTACGTGTGTGCGACCAGTGTAGATCCAGATTAGCCGGCACATCCGTGCCAGGATCTGCACTGGTCGCATTTTGGTCAGAAATAACCTAATGAATCAAAAAGCGAACAGTTTAGATCCTTTACAGTGTTTGAAGATACTAGTTTACATTGTGTTCGAGACTTCAGTTTGATTCGGACTGTGCTAAACAAAACTTCTAATGCAGCATTGCTGGAATTCCTTTTGCCTACAATATACAGTATGAAATAAAATTATAAATCACATTTATTTGCGGTTAATCCACCATTGTTTTTTTTTCTAATAGAGAAAAAGATTATGGTATTGGCGATTGTTAATGTCAACCGAAAGAACCTTTTTTCATCATATTTGAATGTTGCAATCATTGGGAAATTGCAGAATGGGCTGAATTTCAAACAATCAACTGTGTGCAATCCATTTTGTTAATATGGGCCCAGGCCTCAAGATCACTGTGATTGGAGACAAGTTTCAAATCTAAAGCATCTGTTTGGTTGAAATAGGCACTAGTCAACATTTCACCCAATCAGATGCTTGAAATTTGAGACTGGTCTTCAGTTTCATTTTTGTGATGTTGGGCTCAAGAATACAGTCAACACTAATACAATAAACAAAGATTTAATATATTTATTAACATGTTTATTTCCTTCATTTTGAATATAACAAAAGTATAATTGGATTTATAACAACAGTTTGATATTCAATTGAATCTAAGTTTTAACTTTTACTCCATATATACGGGTTGAATGTAAATTTTAACTTTTACTCCATATACGGGTTGAATGTAAATTTTAACTTTTACTCCATATACGGGTTGAATGTAAGTTTTAACTTTTACTCCATATATATGGGTTGAATCTAAGTTTTAACTTTTACTTCATATATATGGGTTGAATCTAAGTTTTAACTTTTACTCCATATATATGGGTTGAATGTAAGTTTTAACTTTTACTCCATATACGGGTTGAATGTAAGTTTTAACTTTTACTCCTTATATATAGGTTTCATTACTTGTGCAACCAGTTTAGATACATATCAGCTGGCACATCTGTGCCATCTGATCCAGATCTATACTAGCCACTTCTTGGTCAGAAATAACCTAATGAATTTGTAGCTAACAGTGTGGCTTAGATCCTTATCAGATGACATGGTTGTGTCAGCTGATCTGGATTTTCACTGTTCACCATAAGATATCAGTCACATTCAATGGAGTACAGTAAATGGTTAAATAATTGTGAATTTTATGTATACTGGTACATGTAGTGCATCCAGAGAATCAATTTTTCAAAATCTCTGGATCATATTTGGGGCACGCCTTCGGTCATATTTTGTGACATTTTAGTTGTTACTATACTGAACAAAAATAAAAAGTATCCACTTTTTATGCTTATATTCTCATTAAAAAAGTTTCATTTAATCAGGAACGCTTTGAATGGTGTTTTGTTGGTTAATCTCGGTTGTTTTTTAGTTTAATTGTTCATGATTAAAAACTTCCACATCAAGACCTGAGGAACTACCAATCGAATAACAAGTAAACATGGATTACAAAACACTACATATTCAATTTAAAGGGAGGTAATTAGAAATGGTTGGAATTTCTAACGTTATCGAGGACCAGTTGTGTTATTGATGAATATTTTGTGATTTTATTGATCACAAGAGGTAGAGAAAGTGATTTAATTCAAATAAATGTGAATAATTCAAAGAATAACTGACATTTTACTGAAACCCTAATTTTAACAAAAGGAAAGATAACTAAGTTGTTGCTGCAGATATCAAGAATTCTTCATCTTTTTGCAATGATAACAGAAAAGCAAATGTGTTCTCATATAGAATTTTGAGTTTTTGTTTTCAAATTTTACAAAATTTAAAATAGGAAAGTGGATACTTTTTATTTTTGTTGAGTATATATTTAGAAAGAACTTACAACTATCTATAAAAAAAATTTTATAACTAACAAGCGCCTTTCTTACACATTTTGACAATAAAGTGATATTTTTAACACGAAATGCATAATAATTAAATGTCGTCTTCTCAACATTACGATGTCATTTTAAGGATTGACGTCGACTGTCCAAAGCTACCTTTTCCTTTGACCCGCCCCATTTATGAATAAACATAGAACTGATATTGCAGCATCAACAATCTCAACACTATGAGTACACATAGAATCACATAGGTGACCAGTGTAGATCCAGTTTAGCCTGCAGTTATGCCAGATGATCTGGATCTACACTGGTCATACACATAATAAACCTGTATATATGGAATAAAGGGTTAACTGTTTGAGATTATATAAAGCATGAAAATTTAAATTATTTTATTTCTGATCTATCAATTTTTATTTAAAGCATTGAGCAAAAATCTTATTTCCATATTTACTTGTTTATATTTAACCCATAACTCCATATATTAATGTACGCCTCTTACGCGTGTACGACCAGTGTAGATCCAGATCAGCCTGCACATCCATGCCGTCTGATCAGGGTGTGCACTGTGCGTTTTTTGGTCAGAAAAAAAACTTTCAATAAAAAAGCAAACAGTGTAGATCCTGATCAGACGGCAAGGATGTGCCAGCTGATCGAGATCTACACTGTTCAGCCATGCCATATCGGCATACATATGGAGGAAAGGGTTAATAAAACTACTGGAATGCTTAAAACCACATGCAAGCATTATTTCTCAAAATTGTAATAGCTCTGATGCCTCATTTTTATGTTCCAAACATTTTTGTTACCAGAAATGCAAAGACTTTTAATCTGACAAATATTGCATAACCCTTACCTCCATAAATACACGTTTTTACGCATGTGCTACCAGTGTAGCCATCTGATCAGGATCTGCACTGTTTGCTTTTGGGTCAGAAATACTGGGTCAGATTTGCTGGCTGGTTTGGATCTACACTGTTTGCACACAGCATCAAGGTGTATGTATGGGTGTAAAGGTTAAAAAGCTATATGCAAGGGCTCATATGCAACAAGGCTTTTAACAGTTCGGTGCCAAGTACAGTCTGGTCATTGTCTCAACTTTTTGCTATTCAGGTAATGAGTTAACCTTGTTCCATATAATACGTGTTTAACTGCACGGGGGAATGGTATAGTCCAGATCTGCATATTCGTGCCGTCTGATCAGGATCTGCACTGTTCGCTTTTGATTCATTAGCTTACTTCTGACCAAGAAGTGAAAAAAATTGTAGTTCCTGTTCAAAACAGACAGAACAAATGTGCCTGCTGATTTGGATCTACACCGTTTGCCCATGTGATAAAAGGCATATATATATGGAGTAAAGGGTTATCAATTTTCTATAAAATATCTGTATAAAAATGAATGGACTGGTTAAGATTAATAGAAAGGTGAGTTCATTCTATTAATCAAGCAGGTTTTGACACAGTCTGCAAGTTTTCTGCAAACTAAGAAGAAGAACCCAAATTCAAGAAAGGCTGATCAAATTCAAATACCAAGCAGGATTAATTATTTCATTTATTATAACAAGGGTAACACATTATTGAACCTTTTCTCCATATATACACATTTTTACGCATGTGCGACCAGTGTAGATCCGTGCCTTATGATCAGGATCTGCACTTGTCGCATTTTGTTCAGAAATAACCGAATGAATCAAAAAGCAAACAGTTTAGATCCTGATCAGACGGCACGGATGGATCTAAACTGTTCGCTCATGCAATAAAGGTGTGTCTATGGAGGAAAGGGTTAAGACAGGATTGTTACTGAGAACAATATTCTCCTAAAAGACTTGTAAGCAACAATGTACCTCTGTTGGGATTTTACATTGAGCCTCAGATGAAAGCAGTTGATCTGCACCAATGTTTTGGACATATGCAAGAACATTATGAAAGAGTTTAATGTTCATTCTGATGAAGCAGTTAATTAGGAAAATTTTGCAGGGGTAAACAATCTAAAGGGGGGATTGGGGACAAGGGCACCGAAGGAATTATCCATTTTAGACAACAACACAGAAATATAACTAGGTACTATTTCAGATATGTAGATACACTGCGGGGCATGATAAAATTATGAGACATTATAACATTGAGAAGACAAGTGTGCTGAAAGAGTCCCCTTACAGACTGGACCCTTGGGGGCTGGTCCTGCGTCAGGCCATGAAGTAGAATTCCTAAAATAGGAGATTTTTGTTCTACAGAACTGCATCAAAACTGCACAAAGATGATGGGAACATTCAGGTTGCCACATTAATTTACACGATGGGTATAAGTGCGGATAATTTGTTAAAGTCCTTTAACATCTAAGCCAACGATCAAAAGGAGTTCAACAAAGTGGTCAAAGAATTCAATAGACATTTTCACTCCCAAGAAAAATGTCATTCACAAACGAGCAAAGTTTCATTTAAGGCGACAACACCAGGGTGAAACTGTCATCGGATCTCATATAATACAAATTGGCAGAGAACTGTGAATTTCCTGGCGACACCAAAAATGAACAGGTCCGGGACAAAATTGTGATAGGAATACATGTATTAGACACTAACCTTTCAGAGAAAATGGAAGCCCAACTGACTATTGACAATTCTGTATTAATCGCAAGACATAGTGAAGAAGTCAAGTCAGGTAAAAATCCAGCATGAGACTGGACAATGCGCAGCAGACAAGTTATGGTGCGAGACCAAAGCATCCTTCAAAAGGACATACCTGGAGCACAAATAAATGTTAAGCATACGACATTTATTATAATTCATTTTTGCATTAATAAATATAATAAAACGTTTGATTATTGTGATGGAGTGTGGTTATACTCGCTGGCGTTATCCTTTGTCCGGTACAGTAAATAATCATTCTGGTGTCAAACAGATAAAGCTAAAATTCATCACATGGAAACAAGGGAATGGAGGAAACAGACATTCAAAGGCACGGAGCTGTATTGGCAGCGAAGTGGTGAGTTTTCCAAGAAATTCAACAACTGTGTGAGTGGTCTAAAATCATTTATTTCATCAAACACTGTGCTGAAGGTTATAAAGCTGAAATTGGAAACCAGTCTCAAATCTCAAGAATCTGATTGGCTGAAATGGCGATTGATCTTAAGTGTCTTATCAAACTAATCATAAGTGTAAAAAAAATCTTACGAATATTTTTTAGCATAAGATTTATATGCATGCTCAGTAAGCATAAATTAACTCTTCAAAGGAGGTAATGCATGAACAACTGTCAAACGTTTGCACAACAACATGGGAAAAATTAATTGGACAGACGAGGAGACTGAACTTCTCATAGAACTATGTAGCCAGTCTACGTATGTTAACAAAAAACTGTCGAGGTGTCTAACAGCACACGATAAAAACAAATTTTGGGTCGAGACATGCCAACGGTATGTTTTGTCAAATATCTCTATTCATCTACGTCCATCAAACTTGTGGAAGTTTTGTTCAAATATCAAACTAGCTGTCTTCATCCTTAGACAAAGACGGGCATTAAAGCTACTTACAGATAGAGCTCAGTGTACAAATTTCGACTTTTAGGAATATTCATTTTTAATGTTTGTCCAGTTCGGTTAAAGTCATTGTAGAATTTGTAGACAAGGAGAATGAATTGAAGAAAAGGCAAGCAAAATATCAAGGTATTAGTCTAAATGGCACAATAGCACAACTATTTGTGCGCGACAACGACTTTTCTATATATGTGATGATCGTCCTTCGCGCACAACCCAGTTACTATTCAAATCAATGCGGAAAATTTTTCTTCTATTTCTATATACCGCCGATCGGAATTTGAATCGCAAATTTGGCGGCTCCATCAATCATCTTAAACCATATGTATCTTTAAAAAATTTACATACCTGAAAAGCCACATTCAAGTAGAATCAATATATGTAATCCCTTTTAAATAACGGTTTCGTTTTTTATGCAAAACTCTTTTAAACCTCCACCCGTGTCAACAAATTTCGATTTCTGCGCTTAAAGTTTACCTGACTCACGAATAACAGAATTTAAATCGGGTCGATTTCCACCACAGTTTTGATCGTAACTGCTTGAGACGTGAAGGACAGACATCTGTAAAAAGTCAGTATGATAATGGGTCTGTGCTTGCAGTCGAATTATTGAGACTAAATGGCACAATACAACAAGGTTCATCTGCATCAAACGACCAGAATGATATCAATTTACAGGGCTTTTTCACCTAGTCTCACGGGGCCGATAATGGGCCCCATTCCCAATGCCAAATAGGGTTCATTTTTCCCAAATTCAAGAAAAAAATATCCAATTTCAAGAAAAAAATTCCCATTTCAATAAAAATAACTTTTTTGCCTATAAAATAGAAACAAAAACGAAAATCCATATAATTATGGGACTTTCAAATTACAAAATTAGTTTGTTAACTTTTGATCAGTGATCTGTAAAACCTACATTCCTTGAATTTATGTATGCAACCTGTGTAAAACCAGTGTGTACCGTGTAAAAAAAATCCCAATTTGAGCAAGGGCCTTTTTCCCAAAACCCCCTGAAAAAGCCCTGATTTAACAGAAGCTGGTGATATTTGCCAAAGTTCCCCTTGTGTTACTGCCAACCCTCAAACTGTACAGAAAATACTAGAGTATGCCAGACAGGAGGGGACTCTGGGTCAATGATACATAATGTGCAGAGAAAAGAAAGACTCGTAAGGACAGCTCAAGTTGAACTTACTGCTAGAGGCGATGCCCAAATGTGTGCTGCAACAAGTGACGGAATTATACCCAAACCGGAAAGAAGTTCTTATATGGGACATTTTTCATTTCAAAGTTAGAGAATGAATAAGTACACATTCTTCTCTAGATTTTAAAGACAAAAATGCCAGAGTGTGAGACATTAGAGAAATGTATCTTCAAGTGGGAATAGTTGAATCAGATAGGTCTTTCTTTCGATTCCTATGCTATGATTAATATAATTATTCTTTGCTGGCAGAAGATACCTCACTTCCAGATCAATTCACTATATCTTCACTGAATCTTCAATTTGAACTTGCTCTTAGTGCATTAATGACTTGTTGTTACTTAACATTATTTTATGGATTATTCTGCAATAATTAGTAATTATAATTATTTATTAATTCTATTAATCTTTAATTAGAAAGGAATGTAAATCAACTTGCACAGGACTCAGTAATATAATTTTGTTGTTTTTCTTGCAAAGAACTCATTTATCTTTAATTCAGATTTATATAATGATGTTGCATCAGCATAAAAGACTTCTTCGTATGCATTTCTTTCACTCTTAAAGTCTTTTGGACAAGACAAGAACTCAAGATCATAAAACTAAGATTGGAGACCAGTCTCAAATCTCAAGCATCTGATTGGCTGAAATTGCAACCAGTCGCCATTTCAGCCAATCAGATGCTTGAGACTAGTCTCCAGCCTTTGTTTTATAATCTTGGGCACAGGCTGACCTGTATGGCTCAGTAATAGATTCACGTTCCAGTGATCTCTTCGAAACCACTTTCTTAAATACCGTATTAATCCAAATTAACATCCTATGGGGCATAGTAATTCACAAAATGAAGAGAAATTGTTTGGAAAACTTTTTTAAATACTTTACCTGACAAGTTTAAATAAGACAAACGCCAAAACTGGGCATGCGTAGACAATGTTCACATTGCACCCAGTAAAGTGCAGACTAGCTTCACTTCTTATTATAATCATATACTGGTGTATATATATATATCATTTATATTATTAATATTGTTATATATTATTGTTATAATATTAATATAATTGTATATATTGTTTATTATTATCAATTTTACCTCCCTTTCTGTCCTGGAATTCCTTTCAACTACAAACAGGCTTTATTTAATTTAAAATCCAAGCTAATCTTAAGAAAGAAAACGTGCCTGAAAGAGGAAAAGATGCTGTAATGAAAAGAAAAATGGCAAGTTCTACTGATATAACTGCAAAAACATCTCTGATAAGCCTTGAAACTGAGCAGCAAGATGCTTACAGATGCTTTTGGACTGACAACAAGGTAAGGTACTCGAGGGGTGGTTGATTTTGAGACCATTATTTCAGAATCGATGGCACTACCAAAAAATATTAAAGAATGTTTGGCAACAGAAGACTTCAGTGAGACTGAAAAAATGTACAACAAAAGTCTTATCTACACATGGCATATGAACATCGGATTCTGATAAAGTCAGATGCAATTCACCAGGTTTTAATAATTACAACAAATTAAATACTGCCATGAGTTTGTAAGATGAGGTTATAAGCAATCCAGCTACAAGTGGCGTAGCGCAGCATGTTTAAAACAGCATGCTGCGAATATTTAAAGACAGGGCAAGATCTGACATTAGCAAGAACAAAGAAATATACAACATACCGGTAGGTCCAATCTACACTGGATCTAGGATTAATGTTCCATGGCTGGGTAATCAAGACGAGGTTATAAGCAACCCAGCTACAAGTGGCTTAGAAAAATGACATGCTGCGTATATTTGGAGGAAAAGCCATAGATGAATTCACCGAAGAAACAAGCCCTATATACACTGGAACTAGTATATTTCGAGGCAAGGCCATAGATAACTTCACAGAGACTGATAAAAATGTATAACATAAGTCCTATCTACACTGGATCAAGAATGAATGTTTCTGGACTGGTTAATCAAGCTGCCAGACCATTAGTAGTAAGTCAATGCTCAAACTGTCATACTGAGGAAGAAACAGCGGGCCAGATTGCAAGGACTATCAACTTAAGTCCAGCTACAAGTGGTTAGCACAACGTGTTAAAAACAGTGTTCTGCCAATTTTTTGAGGCAGGATCATAGCCGAATTCAGCAAGCACGAAGAAATGTACAACACAAGCTCTATCTACACTGGATCAAGGATGAATGTTTCTAGACAGGGTAATCAAGAGGACAGACTGCAATTATTTGGAGGCAGGGCCAGAACTGAGTTCAGCAAGAACTAAGAAATGTACAACACTGTCAAGCTCTATCTACACTGGATCTAGAATGAATTTTCCTAGACCGGGAAATCAAGTTAACAGACCATTAGTAAATGAAGAGATAAAAGCTAAGATGCCCTCACTACAGATTTGAATCAATTCTTTAACTGTCATACTGAGGAAGAAACAGCGGGCCAGATTGCAAGGTCTATTGAATTAAGTCCAGCTACAAGTTGATTAGTGCAACATGTTAAAAAAACAGCATTCTGCGAATATTTGGAGGCAGGGCCATAACTGAGTTCAGCGAGAACAAGGAAATGTAAAACATGTAGTATCTTCACTGGATCTAGAATAAATGTTCCTAGACTGGATAATCAGGCGGACAGACCTATTAGTAAATGAAGAGACGAAAGCTCAAATGCTTATGTTATAGATTTGAATTAATGCTCAAACTGTCCTAATGAGGAAGAAACAGTGGGCCAGATTGCAAAGTCCCTTTATTCCCGTTACAAGTGGCTTAGGGCAACGTGTTAAAAACAGTATTCTGCGAAAATTGAGAGGCATTGCCAAAGCCAAGTACTGCGAGAAGGAAGAGATGTACAACACAAGACCAATCTACACTGGATCTAGGATGAATGTTCCTAGACTGGGTAATCAAGTGGACAGACCATTAGTAAATGCGCTTGCTTCGGATGCAAATCAATTCACAAACTGTTATAATGAGGAAGAAACAGCATACCAGATTGCAAGGTCTATCGAGTTTAGTCTAGCTACAAATGGCTTACTGCAATGTGTTAAAAACAGCATTCTGCAAATATTTGGGGGCAAGGCCATAGCTGAGTTCAGTGAGACTAAAGAAATGTACAACACAAGTCCCATCTACACTGGATCAAGGATGAATGTTCCTAGACTGGGTAATCAAGCGGCCAGACCATTAGTAAATGAAGAGATGAAAACTCAAATGCACATTTTACAGATGCAAGTCAATGCTCAAACCGTTATAACGAGGAAGAAACAGCGGGCCAGATTGCAAGTTCTATTGACTTTAGTCCAGCTACAATGGCTTAACACAACATGTTATTAAACAGCATTCCGCGAATTATTTGGAGGCAGGGCCATAGCTTTGTTAAGCGAGACTGAAGAAATGTGCAACATAAGCCCTATGTACACAGAATCCAGAATAAATGTTCCTAGACAGGGTAATCAAGCCGACAGACCATTAGTAAATGAAGAGATGAAAGCACAGATGCGTATGTTACAGATGCAAGTCATGAAGAAAAAACAACAGGCATGATTGCAAAGTCTATCAACTTTAGTCCAGCTAGAAATGGCTTATTGCAATGTGTTAAAAACAGCATTCTGCAAATATTTGGAGGCAAGGCCACAACTGAGTTCAGCAAGAACGAAAATGTGAACAACTGGGTAATCAAACAGATAGACCATTAGTAAATGAAGAGATGAAAGCTCAGATGTGCATGTTACAGATGCAAGTCAATGCACAAACCATTATAACGAAACAAAAATATCCCAGACTAAAGTTCATAATAATTTTTTGATGACATGCCTATGACCTGTGAACTTAAACTTTTCAAGAGGACAGGTTTGTGAGTGTATTTCACAAAGTGGAAGCCTTTGACCTGGGAATACTTAATGGCCATTTTCATACGAGGCTCCTGTCAATCTGAACCACTCCATTAATTCTTCAAGGAATGTTTTGCAGAAATTTAGTGACAATACAGCGACCAGTGAATAGTACATAAAGGGTTAATATATTTCAAAAGTAAAAGCCTGTGTTTTTTGTCTGCAGCTGTTCATGTACATTAAAACTTGAATGTGTCCTCTAACACGATGCCCCCACTTCTACAACAACATTTGTATCAAAGGAACATAACTCTGGAAAAACTGGTCGCAGGAAAAAATCTTTTCTTTACAATCATCTCTACACATCCTGCTTGATTATCTGTGCAAGTTTGAAAGAAATCTGCCCGATAGTTAATTGACAAGATTTGGGGACGTATGGACGTATTGACGGACGAGTGCAATTCTATATAAAAAATCACCATCACCAGTTTCCATGATCATGAAATAATTATAAACCATTTTAAATTCAAATCAACATAATGGTCCTTATTATTTAACCCTTCCTCCATAAATACATACCCCTTTCTGGCTTGGATGAACAGTGGAGATCCAGATCAGCCAGCACATCTGTGAAATCTGATCAGGATCTACATTGTTTGCTTTCTGTCTCCATCATCATGAAATAATAATAAACCATTTTAAATTCAAATCAGCTTAACAGTCCTTATTATTTAACCCTTCCTCTATACATCCATTACCCCTTTCTGGTTGGGATGAACAGTGTAGATCCAGATCAGCCAGCACATCTGTGAAATCTAATCATTTTGCTTTCTGATATATAAGGTTTTTCAAACTTTTTTTCTTACCAAAAAGCAAACAGTGCAGATCCTGACCAGACAGCAAGAATATGCCGGCTGATCTGGTCTACGGTGTTTGCCGTGCAATAAAATTTGTATAAAAGGAGAAAAAAGTTTACTTAAAATTATTTAATAAAATTGCACATTTATAGAAAAAGAATAAAAATTGCAACATCATTTAATAAGTGTTTACAGTGATTCTTTTTGTGTGTTCTTCAGGCTGAGCAAAAATAGGGCATTCACAGGAAAAGTTCCTGGTGAAATTTCTGACATTTTAGTTGTTTCTCGTATAAAAAGTGCTATTTTACACATTTTGACTGCATAATTTTATTTTCAAACTGAAGTGCATAATAAATAATTTGTCTGCTTGAAGTTGTAAAGTTATTTGATATCGCATTTTCCAAGAAGCATTTTCCTGTGACACTCCTTTGTCTGTCTCTTAAATGTGCCTGGACACGTGTTGGGAGGAAAAATATCAAGTATTTTTTTAAATATCAAACTTTAGTATTAAATTGTAGAGGACTGATATACAAAGTAAATGTGATGTAATATTCTTACACACAAGTGAATATATTTAAAAACAAAGTCATCAAAGGTCACTAATGCAGTTAAATTCATTCACAACAGATCATAAAATGTACTGATTAGTCCAAAATTTCAGAAATATTCACCTGTTCAGTCATTTGGAGGCATTATATAGCAGTACAGTGAATATTAACCACATCTGAGACATTTAAGTATTCTACCCTGAGCTGTGAAAAGGCAGCTAAAGGGCTGTAACAATGTCTATTAAAAACTTAGTATCCTATTAAGCTATTTATAAATTGTGGGCCTAATATCAAAACCTCATTCTGGCAAAATTTGATTTATGGCTATGTGGCAATACAGAAAAAACTGCAATTTATGTCAAGATCTCGCACCTCTATGCCAATCTCTACATCTGTTACATATTCTGATCGGTTGATATTTCATAAGTTCAAAACGTTGTACAGCGTTTTGATATTAGGCTGATGATATATTAATCCTTTTCAGTTTAAACAAGCCCTATTTTACTACAGGTAAATATGACATTATTAGCATGCCTATAAGGAATGCTACAACTATATTTAGAACCCAGTATACAAATGATGACTGTTTTACATTTGTGTTTTTCCTGTGTCCTGTATTTATATAATGCTGTATGACTAGGGAAATGTCATTCTGAATAGTGGGTTTGTATCCCAGTTCTTCACTGGCCTTCTGTATACTGAAAGTGTGGGTGACACCTGTTTTGTATACCTGGAAAAGAAAGGGAAACAAACTATGGTGATTTGAAGCCATTAACTGTTAACTCCATTGGACATGGCTTTTATACCTTTGACAACCAATGGAGATCCAGATCAGCTTGTACAACAATGCAGCATTACCAATATACATTCTGGTCGCTTTAGATTTATTAGGTTATTTCTGACCAAGAAGCAGAGTGTAAATCCTTATCAAACAGCAAGAATGTGCAGCCTGATCTGGATCTACATTGGTTGCACATATAATAGTGACATTGGATTTAACCCCTTCCTCCATAAATATCCATTTGTATGCATGTGTAGTCCAGATCAGCCGGCACATCCATGCTGTCTGATTAGGATCTGCACTGGTCGCATTTTGGTCAGAGATAACCTAACAAATAAAAAAGCAAACAGTTTAGATCCTGATCAGACGGCACATCTGTGCCGGCTGATCTTGATCTAAACTGTTCGCCCTTGCAATAAAGGTGTGTCTATGGAGGAAAGGGTTAAGCATTATACAATAAAGTAAAGGGTTAACCTAGTTCTTCTGATAAAACATTACACAGTTAATCAGCTTTGTGACATACCTTATTTCAAGGAATGACATTAAACTCCTGAACATGCATTTTTGCAAGGTGCAGTTCAAATATATTTGGGCAATGCATACCATTAAATATACAGGTACAGGTGATTATAATAAAACACTCTAACATTAATTTATCCAACTAAAGATCAAATCTAGACCATTGCAGATCTAGATTTACTGAAAATTTAAAATGTGTATCAATCCCTTATCATCTGAAAATGATTACTTCATTAACATTAGTCCAATCATTGCAACTTCTGTCAACACAGTTAAAGTTCTACTTACCTCTGTTCTTGTCAGTAGAGGTTGGAAGTTGTACACACTTGAGATCACATAGTGAAGCCATTCTGTGAGAAATGCTGCAAGATAGAGAAATAATTCCTAAAGAAATGATAGAGGAATAATTCCTACTAAATAAAGATAGAGGAATAATTCCTATCAAATAGAGGAATATTTCCTACTAAATAAAGATAAAGGAATAATTCCTATCAAATAGAGAAATAATTCCTACTGAATAAAGATAGAGGAATAATTCCTATCAAATAGAGAAATAATTCCTACTAAATAAAGATAGAGGAATAATTCCTATCAAATAGAGGAATAATTCCTACTAAATAAAGATAGAGGAATAATTCCTATCAAGTAGAGGAATAATTCCTATTAAATGTGATCTGATACCATATATCTAATTATTTCTCTTTTAATCAAACTAGATGGGTGTTCAATTGAACACTTATGTCGCCATCTGATAATTTGTCAGAAAACGGTGCAAAACTCTGTCAAAAGTGACCCTGACCAACAGACTTTCGTTTCATTGCAAAACTGTTAAATGTAAAGTTTGATGAAGAAATATTAAGAAATAGCAAAGTTATAGCCAATGTTATGTTTTTGTGACAGACAGATGGATCGACAAAGCAATCTCGTTGTATTGCCTTTTTTCTCCGAAAATAATTCCAACTTAAGATACTCTATTTATAAATAATTCACATTTTCAAAAGAAATTATCCTGAGAGTTTGCATAATGTTGAATCATTACATTACATTTCACATGAGTTGGGTTCATATTCCACACTAAGGTAGTATGCACAATAAATCCATCTGGTAAAGTTTAATAACATAAATCGCTTCTCTTGAGAGATTAATACAAATGCACAAGTGTCTTTGCAAAATTATAATTGAAATGATACCCAGTAATGCAGCAAGTTATAGATGTTTAAATGTCCAGTTTCAACCAATGGAATTGTTGCAAACAAATAAAGTTACAATTATATCTTACATGCTGGCTGAATTACAGTAGTGTTAATGCTGCAACAGCCCTAAAAAAAAGCCAATCTAAAGTGGTTTACTCATCACTCTATGGATACAGCTTATTTTCCATGTGGGACCAGTTCAGATCCAGATCAGCCTACACATCCATGCCGTCTGTTCAGGATATACACTGTTTCACTTCTTGGTGAGAAATAATGTACTGCATATAACAGTAAACAGCACAGATACTGGTTGGAATGCATAGATGTACAGGCTGATCTGGTTCTACTCTTGTCACTAGAGATATAAGCTGTATCCATAAAGTAAAAGGTTAGCAAATGGATACCTACCAACAAAGTATATCACAGATAATGGAAGCCTTAAACTCGGCATCGGATATCCTAATCCAGTTATCTGAAAGGCAAACAAAATACATGTAATCTGATTCTGTTTTGTTAAGCAGATTGACCATGAGATAAATACAAACCTCCAATAGCAGAAATGTTAATCCATTTTGTTTCACTACTTCAGTAGTCTGTATTTCAGGATCCGTATAATTTATGTCAGTTCATAGCTCATAGCTTAACATTATGGCTTATATCCCAAGGGCAAACAATGTAGAAAAAATCAGCCAGCGTGCCATTTTAGATGGATCTACACTGTTCACTTCTTTCAGAAATAACCTAATGAATTTGAAAGTGAACAGTGATGATCCTGATCTAGTGACAGATGTGCAGGCTGATAGGGATCTACACTAGTGGCAGATCTGATAAAAGGCGTACTGATGGAGTTAAGTGTTCCAACAACAATACATACCAGTGGTCCAAAGAAATCAAATGTATTAATTGGTGCATCGTCGTTTACAAAATATGCCTGACCAGCCTGAAAGATAGAATATAAAATGTTTCCTTCAAATTCCATAGTGTCATGTTTATACAAATTCTCAGGTATTTTAAGCACAGCATAACCCCTACAAGTAATCCAATGCCCGAGGTTATAAAACTGAGCATGGAAACCAGTCTCAAATCTCAAGCATCTGATTGGCTGAAATGGCGACCAGTCGCCATTTCAGCCAATCAGATGCTTGAGATTTGAGACTGGTTTCCAATCTCAGCTTTATAACCTTCAGCCCAATTCTAGTTATTGGTGACCTATCTTTAACACCCAACCAAACTATGTAGTTGTAATGTATACTGTAGTTCTAAGGTGGGTGAAAAGAAAAGTGTTCCAAGTTATTAAAACACAAATTTTTCGTACATTGCTTTGATCTAGCAAATATTGGACTAAATGTTTTCTTCTGCATTTTCAAAAATGCTTAAACAAACCAGCAGTCGGTTCACCATACATGTTTATCAAGCCTCAAACCAGTACGTTTTACACTTGCCGTCTCTTTTCTAACAAGAAAATTGTGAACAAATCAAATTTAACAATTAGGGAAAATGTAATGCTTACTGTGGTATTATTTATTTCTGCAAGGACAATTTTATGCACAGAAACCGCAAATAACATTTTAACATGGGCATAATTTCGCGCATCAAATAAACCACAAATAACATTTGAACATGCATATTTTATTATTCTTCTTGGGTAAGATATAAAACTGTTACATTTTGCTGAGGTTTCATTTCTGGATCTAAGACAAAATTAAAACCAAGCAAAATATAATGATCCCACAGAATTGTGCTTATAAAAAAAAATGGGTACATCTTGTTTGTGACCAGTTGCCATTTCAGCCATTCAGATGCTTGAGATTTGAGACTGGTTTCCATTTTCAGTTTTATAATCTTGAGGCATTGAGTGACATGAGAAGTTCTACTTACAGCAACATAATCTTTATCTTCTGTCAGAGCTAATCCAGCAAGTCTGTGAGCTTCGGCGAGATTCTCTACGTGTAAAAAATCCTGAAGGGTATCTGTCGCATAGATGATGCAAAACAAACCACGCTCTATATAATCCTACAAAGGTAAGGTTTTGAGAAATTTCAGTCATATTAGATTCCAAAGCATGACCATTAAAAAATTGTTTTCATTTACCGACAAACTGATCAATTTCATTTCATGAAGACCTGCAATGGAATAGTTAGCAGAAACACTACCCTCTAATTCAATACCTTTTTTATAAACCTAGCTTACATACTTTTTGAAATATTCCAAATATTGTAGATAACCTTTTCCAGCACTAGCGAAAATATGAAAAACTGATCTGGTATTCCAGGAACAATTTTCCATTTTCTAGAGTGTGGCTAAAAAGCTGAAAATTATCATTACTACCTATCACTTACTACAATTCTTGGTATATGCCGTTGTTCTCCAGGTCCATACACTGCTGCAAGTCGTAAAGCACAGGTATGCAGTATTTTCCCGCTCTTTGTCTCAGTGTCATCTGCTGCAAGTACCTTCTGCTCAGCAATACTCTTGGTGCGAGAATAGTGGTCTGGATGCTGATAAAAGAAATGTTAAATTTTTTAACCCCAAAGCCTTGGACAGATCTCTGAAACCTGTGTGCTACCAGTGTAGATCCAGATCAGACTGCACCGATGTACATTATCTGTATAAGGCTACAGCTTATATCTTAATTGTGACCAGCGTAGATCCAGATCAGCATGCATATTGGTGCAGTCCCATCTGGATCTACAGTGTTTGCTTTTAGATTTATTAGATTACATCTGACCAAAAACAAGCAATTTAAATCACCAGACGTACAATTCTATTTAGTTTTGGGAGTTTTTAACTGGTAGATGATCAATCTCCCCATGAAAATGAAAATGATGAAAATAAATAAAATCACAGTATACCTTTTCCAGAGGTAGATATGGCAGACTTTCATCACCATTTACGATTGTCTGCCCACCAAATATCACATTGTATGTACTGGTGTACACCAAACGGGTCACGTCATTAGCAAGGCAGGCTGAAATTACAATGTATCACAAACAGATACAGTAATACCGCTCAGAAATACAAGCCCGAACTTAAGACCACTTCAACCTAAGGACCACAACTTGGTGTCTCTGATTAAACTTTTAAACTATTTTCCACAGAAAATAAAGACAACATTATTGTTATAATTAAGATCACTTTTGCAAAGTCCCAAAGGTG
>JAZAYU010001329.1:0-58255 GCA_038501625.1 Corbicula japonica
GAATCCTGAATAATAAAATGGTATCTAAGTTAAAAACATATATTATGTCTGTATTTTTTCGTTGTGTGTTTCCATTAATGTAAGTGTTTCTCGGTGTGTGTCTGAAAGACAACTCTGTTAAAGGTCCATGGGTGTAAATGAAGACATCATATGTGGATCTCAGGTTGTATGCCAGTTTAACATCAATCCGATAGCATTGTGTGCGATGTGATGATTATCAATCGATATTGTCTCTATGGAACTATAAACGAAAAATTTCTACTAAAATGTGATGCAGAGTCTCGCGATGTGCCTGGGCCCATAATAAATCCAGAAGGAACCGCAATATTTAAGAAATTAAACGTCTCTGTATTTTATTATTAGTTTTACTTTTAAATTGGATGTGTATTTATATTTTGTCAGTTTGCAGTTCAAAATGCAAAAGTATACTTAAACTGCTAGATTTTAATTTTTTTAATCGTGTAAATAGGTCTATTTAAATTCTTTCATTTCAAAATGTTTCGGCAATTGCCATTCTTCAGTTTAATGTCACACAAGTCTACATTCTCTTTCACAAGACATGTCACATTAAATTTAATTGTAAAACATTCGATTTTAGTTTTCTATATAACTATCCACCTGATCTGTCGGTGTTCGCTTGTGTACAGTACATTAAGGTATTTTGGCCACCAAAAATATTTCATTTTCCATGCAAAATTTAAAATGCGTTAACATATGGTGTCATCCACTTCAATTCAATATGCTAAGCGAGTCGTCTACTAGCTTTTTCAAAAGCTATCCTTGTTTGTTACTTAATCGTCAGCTACCTAATAATGCGAAATACTATGTTACCCTCGGTTGAGTTATCCAGGAAACATCAGGAAATGAACGATGCAGGGTACGTTACTAATAACAGGTGTATGGCTTGATAAGTTAAAATAAAACTTTATAATTAACCTAAAGTAAAACAGAGCCAACATTCATTCACATTCAAGTAAGAGTAATCATTTTTGATAGAGCGGTTAGGTTTAGGATGGTAAACAAGCATATACAATTTACAAGATACAAGTAATGATTTTATTAACTTAATTGAGGTTGCAGGTAATTTTTTACTTTATATGTAATGGTTCCACCTCCTAAGCGCATGAAAAGGTGAGAATGTAAAATGGTAAAACGACATCACGTATTAGCATAAAAAACGTTTTGCAGTATTAGCCCAAATTAAACGTGTATTTGTTTGTGCTAATTTTAAGTTCTGCATAAAACTCTTACGGTGTTTTGTGAAAAAATGTATTTGAAGGATGGGTATTAAAAATATAAGCAAGGACAATGTGAATATAACGTGCTTAATTAAAATGTGCTACTAGTATTTTCTTTTTTTTGCATAATTAAAGTTCAGAAAATCTTCGGGGTAATCTAAAACACTTCTAATTTACACAAAAAGCAAGTACCTACCGATGGTACTGCTTTTGCAATCAAATGCACAATATTTGAAAGAAAAATATTAAGAAACAAATTAACGCTTACTTCGTTTTAAAAGTTCGATTCGTGATGGTATGTTGATAAAATCGGATTTATGTTTTATCCCAAATAACGTAAAATGTCATGCGGTAGAGACGCCACCATGTTTGTTTCTGTTTTTTTTTTAAATCGATTTTTTAAATTTGAACAAAAATCAACAAAAAAATCAATCGGACCAATCGCTCCTGTGAGATATAACTTTGATTAATTTTGACCTAGCACAAATTACCTTACAGATAGCAAATGGCATGGCTTATCTGGAGACAACGAATTGTATACACACTGATCTACGTGCTGGCAATATACTTCTGGGAAATCATAACGAGGTGAAAGTTGCTGGTTTTGGTTTGGCTCATCTTACTGAAAGGGGCGTTTATTTGGCTGAACGTGGTAAGTGTTTTTTTGATGTATCAAATCGATCTAATGAGGTATTGTTTTTATTACACTGCAAAGGAATTTCCTTGATTTTGAGGTTAATACACCGTAAATGTACGTCCATATCTACGGCTCGGCCGTTTATAAGCTGCATGTTTTTCACAATATGGTGCTCTTTTAAAAACAAAACAAAATAGTGGCGTTCTGTGCGGCGCTTCATTTAAAATTCTGTTGATAATATATAAAAGAGATTTCAAGATTCAAGATTCAAATATTTATTGGCAGAAAAACATGAACATGTTGTTGTCATTACACTATGGCGTGTGAATACACAACATGTATAGAGAAAAGTGTAAACATATAATATGAAATAGGTTAACAATATGAAAACACACATCAGTACCGTACAGTACCGTACAGTGATGTTAACAGCTGAATAAACAAAACTATAATAATTAGGACAGATATTTAACCCTTTCCTGTATAGATACATCTTTATTGCTAGGGCGAACAGTTTAGATCCAGATCAGCCGGCACATCCGTGCCGTCTGATCAGGATCTAAACTGTTCGCTTTTTGATTCATTAGGTTATTTCTGACCAAAATGCGACTATTGCAGATTCTGATCACACGGCACGGATGTGCCGGCTGATATGGATCCACACTGGTCGCACATGCGTAAAAATGCGTATATATCAAGGAAAGGGTTAAAGTTCTATGCTTAAAAAAGAAACAAATTTCACATACAATTAGATTTGCAAAATCATTTTAAATACAAGACTTACTATGAATAAAATCATCCCGGAAAAATAATTGGATCCCAGCAGGGTAAACTCGATTTACAAATGCATATTTCGGATTGGTTCCACAGTTACTAATAGCAGATGTTTAACGTGGAACAAAAGCGTGGTACCAATCTCTATATGTCATCAATCACGTTCTTTTTGCACGAGGTTTAAAAAAAACGCTTAAAATGGATTTAACACTTTGTTATGTTATTGTATGCATTCATTATGGATAAGTTGCTGTGTTCACACTCTGGTAAGCTTGTTTACTGTTACGTTTGATCTTTTATATTCAAGTTCAGGTCTAATCTCCGTTATAAATATGAATAATTGGGCCAGTCTGGGAAAAGAGGCACGCTTTTTATCATTATATTAACATTTTCCTTTTATATTTAGTATCATAGCTTGTGTTTTCACAGACAATAATAATAAGTTATCGTTAAATAGACAGTCACGTGATTTTGCTTTTTTTTACAATATTAAGATAAATACTTACTTAACAGTTTTAAAATTAAATAGTTCCAAAACAAATCAAAAATGCAAATGTCATTTATTATAATTTAATGAGAAAATGTAATTTCAACTGAGTTTTAATATTTGCTAGTGTTCTTTATCTCCCAATTGGCCTGCATACCTGCAGTCCAGCTGGAGTCTACACCAGTCTAGCAATTCAGTTTGTATGATCAGTTTATAATACTGTTAAAGTGTTTTATAAAATGAATACATTTGTCGATTCTTAATAAGGCAATGTTCATAACTTTGAATTACAATTCCAGGTCAAACACCAACACAATAAGGGTTATTTTTTGCATGGCTTAATATAAATAAAAATATATCTACTACTACACTTATCATTGCTTAACAACATACAATATAAATTAAAATACTATTAGATTTATCATTGGTTAACAACATACATGTTTTAATAACACTAGTCTATAGCGCATTGAAGGTTTATTCTTAATATTGAAATGAATGTTTATTAACATTTAAATTATTAAGATACAGTTGCTAATACAGTTTTTCTCAGTGTATTTGCTAAGTGAAAAAATATTCCAAGATTTTTTAATATTTCAGTTTGGTGACTTTTCATCAGACTAACAAACTTTGGTAGACTAGGCCAAGAGCAATAATATTTTGGTGAACATTCATTTCTTATTTGTCTGTATAGAGGATATTCCGATTCTACTTTATTCATATTACACAGCTTACATATTCTATTTTCTCTATCTAGGTTTCTATATCTTCCTTCTTCAATAAATAACTTATGTGCAGAGCATCTCAAGCGTGTTAGTGCAGTTTTGTATTTCTCATTATGAATATTGTTTAAGTACTTCTCAATTTCAAAATTACTTTTAAACATATTATATGCTTCTAGTTAACTTGATGTTTCTAGTTCAGAAAACCATTCTTGTACATATTGGTCATAGATTCTTTGCGTAATTAATTTTATTTGAAGTGAAGTAATATTATTATCCCAAAAGCTAGAAAATCCAAAATTATCTAAGAATTCTTTCACTTTAATTGCCCAGTCATTTACAAGATTTCCATTATCACTTTTCATGAAACATAGAACACTCATTAATGAGTCGGGAATACCTTTTAACTTGTACCAGTATTTTATTATTTGTACTTTTCTTGAACCATATTGGGGAAATAGGCCTAACTCACCGTATACGGCTGAACTAGTTGTTTGTTGCCGTACACATAATATATGCTTCAGAAATTTTAAATAAACACGCTCAACATCTGGGGATTTATGGAAACCCCATACCTCTGACCCATACATTAATATCGGTTTTACCATCGAATCAAATAATTTAATTTTTTCCATAATATGCATTGGAACCTTTTCAAATAATGAATTTAATGAATGCATTGCTTTAACCGCATGTTTAGATAGTGATAATTGATTTTGATAAGAGCTACCATTAGAAGACAGACATTTCCCTAGGTATATAAATTTATTTACAACTTCAAAGTTTTTCACCATCATACATGATTTCCACATTTTCTAGTTGGTTACTTCTTTTACAAACCATTATTACAGTCTTGTTTATGTTAACTGAAATTCCCCATTTGTTACAATAGTCATGCAATTTATCTAGAAGTATTTGCAATCCTTGTTTGGTATAGGAAAATAACACAGTATCATCAGCAAAAAATAACATAAATATTTTGACTTCATTTATGGTGAACATTTCTACTCTGTCATCACACAAACTATTATACGTATCATTTATAAAAAATATAAACAAAAACGGTGATAAAGGATCACAAGATTTTACACTTTCATATATTTTGTTCAGAAGCTGAACTTTTTTGAAGAACATCCATACCTTATTAATTGCAACCTTTTTAGGTACTGGAATAATAATCGCTTTGGTCCATGATTCAGGATAGAGACAATTATTAAGCATAATATTAAATGATTTACATAATATTGGTGAGATAATTTCCTTACATGCTTTAAATAATTCTGGAATTAATAGGTCATAACCAGGAATTTTACCATTTTTTAATGTTGAAATAGCTTGTTTGACCTCGTCAATAGAAAATTCTTTGTCAAGGATGTTAACAGGCAGATTGGTGTAAATGTTATCTGACAATTCATCTTCTACTTCACTACTGTTAAAAACATCTTCATTTGAAAATAATTCTTTAAAATACTCATAGAATTCACCTAAGCTCAAATTTCCATTATTTTGTTTATTATTTCTTATTTTTCTTACTTCTTTCCAAAACCTTTTTGGATTGTTTTTAGCAAATTCATGCAAATAATTTTTTTTCATTTATTTTGAATTTTGTTTTTTCTTTTCTTTTAATATTTCTATAATTTTTTCTTGCACTTAATAATATTGATTTATTTCTGTGGCATTTGTTATTTATTTATGATTTGCAGTGTTAAACTGTTGTCTTGCAGTTTCACTTTCTCTATTGAATCGGGGACTTTTATATTTTTTGTTATTAAACTTTTTACTATTATTTTGATTATTTGAACCAAATATGCTATTTGCTGTATTTACTAAGAATGATGAAATTTTATCAATACCTTGAGTAATATCCATTTCTCCGATGTATCAATCAAATTCAGTATGTTATTCATAGATTGAATTCCTTTATTGACTTCATTTATAAATTCTGCTTCTTTTTCATCATTCCACTTAAGTTTGCTAGAAATTACATAAGTATCATCTTCTGGAACCATATTATAATTTGTTCTGAAGATACTTTCAATAGGGGCATGTGTTGAACATGTATGGATGTCATGTACAATAAAATCAACTATATAAGGAAAAAGGTCATATGTACATAGTGCATAATCAATTAGATTGCTTCCATTAAGAGACATGTACGTAAAATTACCATTTCCATAGTCAGAACCAAGGCGACCATTAACTATTTTGATATAACTACTTAAACATAGGTCAATTAATTTGTTGCCAGATGTATTAATATTTTGGTCCATTGAATGTCTTTTTGGAAAATTTTGGTTTATTGTACTACTTGGGTCCTGATCAATAACATCAATGTACTTTCCCTAATCAGAAATGTTATCTAAAACATCACTTTTATTTCCACATCTTGAATTTAGGTCACCAATAACACTTACACAACCCAGCGATGAATATTTTCTTTTTTGTTGTTCTAAAAATTCAAAATAATCTTTTTCTGGTAAATTGTAATACACAGAGTTACTAGGGGGGAATATATATACAACAAAGATATATATCATCTTCTATTCCAAAGAAGGACTTACAGAGTTTAACACAGGTTAAACCCATTGTATCACTACATTCAAAAGTAATACCAGCTTTAATACTTGATTTATAAAATAAAGAAACACCTCCATGACCTCTTTTAGTATTTTCATATAAACTTTCAGGCCTTGGCACAGAAATAGAGTCATAATTTTTAATTTCAAAAATTGATGTTTGGCGTTGCCATGTCTCTGAAAAGAAAATAATGTCATAGCTATTTACAAAATTAATAAAGTCCTCATTATCTAGGCAATTTTGTAAGCCTTCTATATTTCCATGCCAGGGCTCTGAGGTTCCACTTTTCTCCATCTCCCTAATCGAACTCCTGTGGGGAAGTGTTGAAATAACCTTTGTAAAATAAATGGTATGAAAAGCACTTTGGTTTCTAACGTTAACTTTACTCAACATAAGATTCATAATAAAAGTATTACTAGTAGCATAGTGCGCGGAGCAAATGTTTGAGGCTACCAACGGTTGATTGTTATCAAATAAATATGAATGTTAAACGTATTTTTCTTTAACATGTAAGTAAATTGATGAGAAATTGAACAAAGTAGATTGAAAAGAAAAATATTCATAAAAACAAATAAATAAACCAGACCAACTAACCAATATCTGTCGTACACAAAATTAATCACAAACAATATGCGATATGTTCCTATGGCAGAAAGTCGACGTATTTTACGTAAGTAGTATTTTAATTGATATCAATGAAGAAATTTCTGTGCAGTGTAATAAAACAATTAATGATATTTAGTTTGCTGACAGTGTGTGTTGTCTAGGTGTCGTATTACCCTGTCTTCGGCTCTGGTAATACGACGCCTAGACAGAAAATGTATTCTTACACACCCTGTCAAGAAAACAAATACTTTATAGAGTATATTTTTGTTTAATGAGAAAGATTATTTAGCTTGTGCTTAATGAAATTATGCATTATATATTCCAGGCAAAAAGATCCCGATGAAATGGACAGCACCTGAAGCAGCATATGACAACAAGTTCAGTATCAAGTCAGACGTCTGGTCATATGGTGTTCTCTTGTATGAACTGATCACATTTGGTAAAGAGCCATATTCAGGTAACTGAACATTATTTTGAACAGCCATGCGAACACATTGTCATCGGTCATTTAACATAGTCGTGATAGAACTTCCCGCCAAAGCACTATGCATTTGTTATATGTACCTGTCATCAAACTGAATGAACATTGCTAAGAGAAAAAGAACTTGAGTGATTATGAGATATAATGCGATGACATTGACTAACTGTAGGTTGAATCTATATTTTATCGCGTTCATCAGGGTATATAAAAATTGGATTAATAAATGTGGGCGAAGTCCGAAGGCTGTTAAAAATGCATACATACCATCTGAATTTTAAATAAAAAATGGACCTAAATAATGATTATCAAGATATAGGCCTTTTTTGCCAAAACGATATAACTGCACACCTCCTTGCGCCTTTTGCTGATTGTCGAGACTTTAATAAAAATAAGTAACCATACCACTGAGTCGACATACCAATCATTTACCCAAAGACTAAGGCGCCACGATCCATTTTGTTAGAAAATGCTACTGAGTATCAATAAAATAAGATACTGAATAGATTTATTCCAAATATCATGAACAATTAGAGAAATGAAGCTTGAATAAAAACTACATGTATTTTCGATATCACGTGCGGCGGCGAGTCATCAAAGACAAAAAGTAATGACCATGAGCACGACTGCTGTAAGTTCGTACACAGTAATTTACTGAGGTGGAGTCGTGGACAAAACATAGAAAATAGAAAAAATCCTCAAAAATATGCCGGGCGCGCCAATGTCTTTCCAGGATTTTAGTACCAAAATCTTTACTGATTCGTTTCTGCTTTAATTGGTCAGTGTTCAGTAGGGAATGAATTTCACGTTGTTCATGAAAATAAAGCATTCAGAAGTAAAAGAAATCCCCGGCCTCAACATATTTTATATTATACGAAGATTACATGTTTGTTGGCACCGCACCGTTTTTCCAAATTATTTCTAACTGAAAATGATATTACTTGATAACGAGACTTCTTATACACTAATCATCGTTTGTAGATTTTAAGTTTACGAAAACAATATATCTTTTTATTCTGACAAATTTTGACATGACTGTATGGAAGCCAGCGGATTATTCGCCAAGTTCTGATACCTAGAGAGGAAGGTTTTTAATATTCTATGGTAGTTTAGCTGTTTTACATAAAATCTCAAGAAACAGTTTAATTTCTTAACTTCAACAAAGATTTTTCACGTCAACGTACAACTCGGACAGTAAAAGAAATTGAATGCTGTTTTCTCCATACACAGTGTTTACTTTACTTATACAGTAAAGCAATCACTTTTAAAAGTTGACTTTGGACTCGGCACTGTAACGATCATAAATTTGTTTTATGCAAAATGATTCAAAAGATAATGATATGTTTTTGTTCAGTAGGAAACCAAACATATCTCACAGATAATTTTCTCTCTAAACACCATCCCACCATAAACAGTTATTAGTGCATCGAAAATGTCTTCAACTGACCAACTGACCAGAAAATGGGAACCCTGAACTTAGCAATTTCGATCAGTTTTTTCTCTAATTAACAACTTCTTCTGTTGAAACATTGTAGGTTACATATGAAGACTCAGATAATGAGGCAGAGTATTTGGCTCTAAGCGCTTATAATTGCATCACTACTGCTCACAAGGAAATAGTTAAAATCAAGTACGAACGAGTAGTTTAAAACCTACTATAAAATTCCCACAAAATACCTCAGAATGCAGGATTTGGCATATAAATTTTCAAAATTTTCCGGGGGAGCAGGCTCGCGGACCCCACTAAATTAGCTACACTTGAAATTCATTGGGACCTTTTACAAACATTATTTATTGAGAACCCTGGAAGTGTCCGAAGGACTGAGTTTTAGCTGTTAAAATTACGACTCGCTGAGTTGAACCCCCCTTGCTGAAATCCTGGATCCGCCCTGCAATATTTTCAGAATACCACCATAAAACTGCCATAATTATGTCCTGCTTTAAATATGCTAGCAATCTTCAATCAGAATTACGAATAGTTGTGTCATCAGCGTACATATCAGAAGTAGAGGCATTGACAAATAATATGTGGTTAACATGCAAATAAGTCATTGGGGAACGCCAGACTGGATTTAAAACGTTTGACCTATACTTCACTGACTGAAAACGGTTCGATAAATATGATTGGAATAGTTTGATAATTTAAGAAATCTGGTACAAACTTAACTTGTACATTAATATTTTCTATCAACGAGATGAAATGATTGTTAAGGTCTACAAAAAGTACACCTATCATTTAACCGTTGTCTAAATCATTTATTCAGAATGATTTTGGCATAATTAATGCTGTTTTCGAAAGCCAGTCTGGAACTCATGAATAATATCATATTTTTCGAAAAATGTAATTGATTATCAATATGTCTTTCAAAATATAAAAAAAAAACTTTGATTTTGGAAAATAATAAATAGTCGATAATTAGGGTCAAAGTGGATGATGACATCATCGGATACCCACGGTTGAATATTTACACTTAATTTCATCCTCTTCCATGAATTAATTTTCATCTAACGGATCATAATCAGTGGTTTTACGCATGGTAACATATTACTTTAAGAGACGTTGCTACAGTTAAAGCCGCACACAAATTATTAGACTGTGCACTCGTTTTGGCACGAGTTGTTTTGGAAAAGCATGCCGTCGTTCTTTTGTCTTTAACGCTGCTGACCCAACAGCCATTAAAGGGCCGTAGAATCAAGAATTCTTCTCATCTTCTGTAAAAATGAGAGTATTCATATGTGTCAATATAAGAATTAAATCGATATTTGGTGCTGTACATCTGGGATGAAAACATTTCATTTCGGGTTTCATGCATTTTTGAATTAATTCTGTGTATCGGTGATAAAACTTGCAGAAGGTTTTCATTAATTTGTGATACCGATAACCAAGTTTTTCTGTTATGAAAAGATTACATTTATTAACACCTTTATAAACATCATCACAAGCTGTAGAAAAGCGAACAAGCTGTGATATGTAAAGCCCGTAATATGATGCATGGGGAACATCGCCGTCTAAAAACAGAATGTACTATAATTATAATACAATTAAAATCATCTCTTTTATCATATATTTTGTAGTGATTTAACCATTTCAATGTAAAGATTAAGATCAATGAAGGTTGCTTGCTTTTCTGAAGTGTTAGCTTTATTAAGTTGTAGGATAAATTTTGTTAACTAGAGATTGTAAATGGTTAATATTATCTTTATTCAACAAATCACCTGGTTTTAACCAGGTTCTAGGGTGCACCAACCTGCTTGCCCCAACAGGTTCTCCTATCACAAAACAAGTACAAGTTGTCTTGATGAAATAACTCCAACCCACCCATCGGCTCAACAATGTTGCATGCAAAAGCACACAAACATATAAAACATAAGAAGCTAATAGCATTGCAAAGCCAAAGGGCGGGTGATAAATGATCTTACCAAGACCAGAGCTCCTGGAGTAAAATCAGCAAGAACACGATGACGGGGATAAAAGAAACCAATCGAGCTTCTAGGTTCTTTTAAGAAAAGATCTCCCTATAAACATTCATAAACTCTTAAACCCCTGCCACCGCCGTGCAACCAAAGAGATAAGCATAATGATCAACTGTAGATGGGTTAATCACCAGGCTTGCAAAGCGATGTAAAATATCATGTTGGTAACCTTCCTTTTTAAATTTGCAGATGGTTTTTACGAATAACCTGGAGAAATTAACATTGCCTTTTATCTTCTTAAGTTTATAAATTAAATCGCCATAAAAATGGCTGTGAAATACCTTGTTGCAATAGTGATTTTAAACTGCAACTGTAATTATGAATTAGATCTGGGTTTCGGCGATAAAACTTGCAAAAGGTTTTTCTTAATTTGTGATACCGATAACCTTGTTGTTAAAGGTTTTTCAGTAATGCAAAGATTAAGTTCATTGAAATAATTCACATCGTTACAAGCTCTTTAAAAGCGAACAAGCTATGAGATATAAACCCCGTAAGATATTGCACGAGACCCATGGCCGTCTAAAAACGGAAAATTTACTATATTAAAATTAAAATCATCTCGTTATCATATATTTTAGTAGTAACGTAACCATTTTCAATGGACAGATTTAGATCAAGATAGTTTGCTTGCTTTTCTGAAGTGTTCGCTTTATTAAGCTGTAGTTCTTTAGGATTAATCTTATTAACCAGTGATGGAAAATGGTTATTATATATATTCAATAAATCATCCAGGTACCTCGAGGTGTTGTTAAAAGCTGTAATAATATCATCTTAATGTTCGGTAGAAAGAGATAACATAGTCTCTATCATAACAGTATAAAACATATCAGCAACAAGGGGTGCACAATTAGTACTCTACGGGTGTAGTTATTTCATTTGTTGTTGTTTTTTCAATTAGAAAGGACATTAAGTTCAGCATGATCTCGCTTGCATCCTTTATTGCAAAAAGAGTTTAGAGGCTATCCAATTTCCGCACGACAGGAATTAAATTCAATGTCCGGTGAAATTCTAGATTTGGGATCTTTGAAAATTAATTTACGGATTCTGTGTTCTTTGATAACATTGAGATTCCCTGTAACGATATGACCGACATGTTGATAGCAAAATTTTGAATTTGAACAGTCTCATATTTTGGTGTATTTTCAACAATCTGTAAGTCCTGCGTAATTTTGTTGTAATTGCAAATCGTATTTCTAGTTGGCTTGTTGTATTTTTAACAAACGAGAGGTTTTCAGTATTCTTAAAATAATTAAGTACAGTCAATTCAAACTTATCTTTAAACATACTTGGCAATTGAATAAAATATGTTCCTTTATTTAAAAAAAGAACTTTTCAGTAAATGTTTTGATGATCAGATTCCGAGTCAATGTGTGGTCTGAGAACATGCCAAGTATAACACTGATTATAGACAAAGACAAACACCCATGTACTCATGCAAGAATGCAGCTGTTTGATCTTGCGATTTCCTGAAAAATAGTATGTACGTTATTAAAAAAGATAATTCAATTTAAAACCAATGACTAACGCACATCTTCTGACGTCTATCTTGCGTCGGTTTGTGCCCGTCGATAATTCATGTATCATGCGTCGGTCTATCGAGAATCGCATAAAAGTAACAACGAACGCCACTCAGTGAGAATTAGCCTTAGAGCCTTCGTCGTCGGCTGCTCGGCCTGCGTGACTGAGAGTTATGGAAAAGACATTCTGGACGTCCGCGCGAGTCCAATATATTAAATCACAATCATGTCTATTGTCTGTTAAATTTGTATCATTACCAGTTCTAAGATTTTTTTATCCTATTAACAAAAACTTGCTCCGCACAAACAAACGCATGCATGCACATATGCATGTACACCCCTACACACATACACACGCCAGCAAACACACACATACATTTTAAATACAAGACATTTTATTGTGTTACAAGTAGGATTAAGATGTGTTGTAATTAAATTTGAACTGAAATGATGATGTGGAAACTATAATCAACGCGCGTCAATTTTAGCGGGAATAAGATTAAAGATGTTGACGTTGCAGACGTTAGTTCCTCAATGTGTTTGTGTAAATTTGTAAGAAAAAAATGTAAGAAGTTTTCTGTTATCAATATTTTGATAACGGCAATAAATGAGTGAACTTACTATAAGAAAAGTTTTCCTTCTCTTCGCTGACGGAAATATCCTAGTAATGCTGAAAGGTTTGGGTGAATTTAGAATATTGATAAATTATAAACTTCACATATCTTGAAATCAGAAGCTTATACAGTGTATTTATACGTTTGATCTAGAAGACTGTTTATTTATTTTTTACATTTACTAGAATTATTTTTAAGTTGTCTTGTTAGTAACTTCGTGGCATCTTAGTGTTCTAGATTTAGTCAGTAAAAAGTTTATCTGTCTCCAGGTATTAATGGTCAAGAAGTGTTGAACAGAGTTTACAAGGGCTTTAGAATGCCAAAACCAACAGGCGGCCCGGTGTCGTGCCCAGAACCATACCATGAAATCATGTTAAAATGCTGGAACCAAATGGCCGACTCCAGACCGACGTTCGAATACTTACAGGATTTCTTTGAAAATTACGACGTTGCAGCTGAAGAGGGATATGATGAAGTTGGTGTTTGCAAGGAAATGCGTACCGGTAAATTGTTACTGATGTACTGATTAGGTAGTTGTTTACTGTTTAATGAGAAAACTAGACTATCTGGTAAATATTACGTCAGATGATAGACTCACAGAGTTGAAAACGTTTTTGACTCAAAACAACAAGCCAGTAAACAACACATATTGTTACCTAACATACGACAGCAAAATGTGACTCATAATTATGGATTATTTTTAAAATACTTATCGCTGTAGTAAGAACACTTGATAAGTGTATAACTTTTACCTTTTACTGAATGTCATATCCACATATTGCGCTGAATGTCTTAATCGTTTTATCTTTTCGTTTAATGTCGTATTCGCTTTTTACTTTTGCTGAATGTCATATCCGTTTCACGTCTTGTTAAATGTCAAATTCGCTTTACTTTTGCTGACTGTCATATTCGCTTTATACTTATGCTAATTGTCATACTCGCATTACATTTCCTTAATATCATACATGTACTTGATTTACCTTTTTGTTTTATATTTTTTTCTGAACTTCATATTCGTCTAATTTTTGCTGAATGTCATATTCGTTTTTTTGTTTTTGTTGAATGTCATATTCGATTAATCTTTCACTTTACTTTTTGTACGTTTGTCTTATTCACCTTACTTTTAGCTGAATGTCATATTGGCTTTATCTTTTTTCTTAATGTCATATACGCTTAACGTTTCTCCAAATGTCATATTCGCTTTACTTTTTTGTTGAATTTATTGTTCGCTTTACGATTTGCCTAATGTCATATTCGTTTAAGTTTTTGCTGAATGTCATATCCTCTTTACGTTTTCCCGAATTTCATGTTCACTTTAGTTTTTGCTGAATGTAATATTTGTTTTATCTTTGTTTTTTATGCCATATTCGCTTTACCTATTTGTGACTCATGTATTAGTTTTAATTAAGGATTTAATGTTATTTTCGTGCGTGGTCTGAAGGTGTATATGTACAAAGTACAAGTAAAGTACAAGTACAAATAAGTTGTAAAACTAGGTAAAAAGGAAACTCTGAAAGCCATCGAACACGAAGAATATGAAACCTATTCATGGGTAATGAAAAGTTGTAAGGCAACATTCAATCCTTATAATTACAACTTACGATTATTTTATTTAAAACCATCGACAAACTTTTTATGCATTTCCTTTTACAACTGTTGGGGTTTACTTTTATACAGTTTTCGCGGAGTAATACCGTCGGCTTGGATGATTTAAATGTCTAAGTTCCAAAATTTCAAACCGCGATATTTTCACAAATTTATTCCAATGATTCCAATGATCTTTATAATATGTAGTCTTCAAAATGGTTCAAGAAAAGTTCAATTAATAGTCATTGCGGAACAGAATAAGCAAAAAAGTATAGGAGCAAAGAATTGTAGATCTACATACCGTTCAACTAACCCGATTAAAATATTCAAATGAGACATTCCTACTCATTTTCTCATTAAAGCCAGACCCTATAGACCTAGATGCATTTGATGTCAACGAAGCTCGCTGTTGCGGTATATGAATGAAATATTTTCAAATCCTAGTCATTACATAGAGCGTATACCACGGTAAACACTTTAAGCGTCTTCGGGTCTTGATTTGAAACATAACTAATTCTTTATCTGACAGAATCAATTATGGCGCTTGAAAATGTAAACATTTGTTCAATTATGTCACAACTTATATGGCATAGATATCTATGCTTGATCGTTACGTAATATCTTACATCAAATTTCACTCTTCATTACTCATTTTATTGGTAGTGAAATAAGATATGTAGAGTTGTGGACTTTGGATCATGGCTGGGCGGGGCAACATGTAGTGAGTGAAAAATATTTTTCAAATGTAGTCCGATCCGACCATTGAGAAATAAAACGCAGTCTCGCTAATTAGAACCAGAACAGAAGACTTATTGCAGAAACCATTGATGAACACTGCATGTGTCAAGAGGTTTTTCAATATTCTTATTAAAATAAGCTTGGCGAGTAATAAGCATTTAAATCCTATGGCGGTGATTCATAATGACAGACTGAGCCGTTAACTTGTTACTAAAATTGGTACCACAGTCAGTAACCTCAAAGAAACTATGACGATTATTGAAACGATGAAAACACATTTGTAGAAGATTTGTTTCTGTGATCTATTATTTCTTTTGAATGGAATGTGATTTTGTTTCGTCTCACTGAGGCGTCTGTTTTGGCTTGTAGTCAGCAACTTGCGAAATCAACCAAACCATTATTGCTGAACGAAATGGCTGGGTAAATTTTAGTCAATATTGGCCTATTTTCTAGATTGAAATTTCTCAGTTTGAGCAGGGTTAATGTATAAGATGGTGACATTGATGACGCCACATCAGGATGTAGTGGAAACTGCAAACATGGTTTAAATGCAGTTTTCAAACACAAATCTGTATTTTATTTTAACACAAAATGAAATATATAGCATCAAAATTTAATCATGTTTTCTTCATCTTGGTTTTAGATATAGCATTATTATTTTGTGTTCAAAATCTCGCTTACAGCGCTATAGCTTTTGAATCTTACTTGTAGTTCTACAATGATTTTGTACCATTCACAGTTTTACATAAATATTTATCTTTTAAACATTATTTAACTGTTTTTTAAATATCATTTCTCTGTTTTTCTATAAAAACAACTAAACATTAACTTATAAATACATATAACACAAACAAGCTTTACTTAGTTAATAAATTCTACTTTAACTTAAAATGTTTCTTATGCAACAATTAGAGTGTTTACACAAATAAAGTATTTTAATCAACTTACCTAAAGAGACACAAAGAGTTTCCTTTCCAAATTTTTAGTTTATTAAATCTTTAGTCTAAGGAATCCAAATTCAACGTGATTCCTACTGGAAAGAAACTGCTAATTTAATTGTTGCATTGCAAATATTAACCAATCAAAATTATTGTTACAAAAATTTATAAGAATTACAATATTTTGACCAATCAAAATTATCCCCGAAATCCTGAGGATTTCCTGGGGACAATGTTAATTCTCTCATCACAGTATCTTTATGAAAATAAAAATGCGAAAACTTTTAAGTTATTTTTTTTTACTAAAACTAGAAATAAAATATAAGAGTGAAAACAAAAATACCTAAAATTTAGTGAATAACAATAAGTTAAAAAGGGGGAAAAAACGAAAACTATTTTGGAATGATTATCAAAATTCTTGGAAATGATGTACGTCACGGTGTTGGCCACTGATTTTAAGGTTCATATTAATTGATTTATGTTAAAGATATAGGCCAACTAGATGAAGCTGTAAATAAATGTCTATGTTTAAAAGGGGCATAACTGCTTAAAATTTTGAAAGTAAAGGATCTTGTTGAAGATGATGCAGGTCATCATGAATACCATTTATTTTCGATTTCATTGAATAATATTCAATATATAGACCATATGCATATTGCTATTTAGCTAAAAAGGGGTGTTATTCTTGACAGATTTTCGAAAAATACGTCTTTTTAAATCTTTTAAAATGCTCTTCAATAGCCAGGTTGTCAGCCTTTTTATCTACTTATTAATGTATTTGCAACAGTCTAAAGACTTTCCAGTTGGCAACAAAAATAAGAATTTAATTTATAAAAAACAAAATCAAGTAATAAAATATTTTAGTAGAATAGAGATCACTTTCCGTTTTATCCGGAATTATTGCACCTATCAAGTTTCAACCGCTGTTCTGCCTGAACAGTTTATCGACTCATTCGTTTTTTTTGACACAAAGTTGAAAATCAAATTAAAACATTTTCAGAATCACAGCAACTATTTATCCTTTCAACCTTATGTAAAGAATACACACACTCTTTTGGGGTTGTCCCGGTTAGCGCAATTGGTTGCGTCGCAGGAATTGCAGGGCTAGGCGCTGTCGCCGTGACGGTGCGGGTTCGCTCCCACCTAGAGGTACTATCATTTGAAATTCACAGTAGCGCTATTTGTGCAGTGTGGCGGCCGTCAAAAATCTCCCCGTACATATAGTCAGTACTGTTATCAGTAAAATAACCCGTTACCGATGTCATGCAGTGATTATTACGTATATCAGGGCTATCCGATCAACCTTTTTGGGGGTTGTCCCGGTTAGCTCAATTGGTTGCGTCGCAGGAATTGCAGGGCTATGCGCTGTCGCCGTGACGGTGCGGGTTTGCTCCCACCTAGAGGTACTATCATTTTAAGTGATCCTTATCAAATTTTGAGTAGTTTACTATGTTATTAATCAAGTAAATTCATATAGGCCTTGAAACTGGATCGAGGGTAGTCATATACGGATATGGACGAGTGGGAGCCTGGTATCAATAATTTGCTGAAGATTCGAGAAGAGAACGTGGCACGTGCTATGAAATGATGCTCGTCTTCCTGCCACTGAGATAACAGAAATTATCAAATCAAAGACAAACATGGAAGAGTTCTTTTGAAGAATTGTTGATACTCCATGTCAGAAAATATAGGTCTGGATTTGTTGACCCTGAAAAACGGCTTTTAAGGCCAAAACGTTGGTGAGGTGAAATAAATATAAGTGAACATTTTAATCGTGTTTATTATTGGTTTTACTTCTGTTTATTCTTTTCTTACTAAAACTAACAGAGGATAAACAATATGATCCTTCAGTTACTATGAAGTTCCAATTTCCCAGATAAAACATTTGGAAAATGAGTATATGTTTTGTTGTTTCTGTTGGCTGTAAGGGCAGCGTGCATGAGGACTTGGAATGGCGAATATCAACATCAGAGGCTGAAAGATGTCTTATGTTCAGTTTGAATATAACGCAAATACGAACATACGTTTTGATGAAAATGCTTCTGAAATGTAAAATTAATGTTAATGTTGCTAAGGAAAATTCGGTTTCTAGTTTTATGTGCAAAACAGTACTGCTACACCGTATTGAAACAGTAATATCGATGAATGGAAGAATTATAATCTGTTGGATTGTTACGGGTTGTTGATCAGAATTAAGAGTTTGCATAAAGCGAGAAAAATGTCCAAATTTTATAATACATACCAAAAATTTGATGTCAGGCAAGTTTACAGATGAAGCAAACTATCAGTTACTTGAAAATGTAGGTAACGTTTTGTATGATGTCGTATGAAATGGAATACTTGAAATTGACATTGACAACCTGGGAACAAGGCTGCTTTTTATTCTAATAACTGCCCTTAAAGGGACATGTGCAAAGTCGAGCAGGTGTACTCGGTAAAATCGTAAAGAGATCGATCTATGTAACACTTACGTGTACTTTTCATTAAACTCTACATTTCAAACCCTCCAGGAGGAAGTTTTCGGTTAATTTAACCATTACCGGTCGTAAAAACAACCCGCTGAAGAAATCCCAATACAAAAATACATTCTATATTTAGCGATCATGGAAATTTCACGTGGTCATTCAACAATTAAACAAAACAACTATGGCATTTTGAAACAAATGGCGACGTCGATAGCCGGCAAGGTACACCGAATTTTATAAAATATTGGTTTGAAATATTTCGGGTGTAAATCAATATTTGAGCTCCAAATAATGATATTCAACTGAATAATAACCCTTTTCGCAAATCTGTTCCATTCATCAATCCTGCACATCTCCCTTTAAAGATAATCAAGAAAATAATACAATTATTGCCAAGTTTGTGACTGACATTGCTTATGTGAGGCTCGGCGTCGTTTATTCATTACGCAGTCCATATTGGGCTTATGTGAGTACTGACATTAAAGTTAATAACCTAACAAAATGTATGTTAGTTTTGAAGCAGAATATGATGCAAGGAAATGTCAAGTAACGTTCGGCATGTGCGTTTCTGCTGCCAATACTTTATACGATGATACTATTAGCATAGCGTAGTGTACGAGACTCATGTAGTTTATCTCCGAAAGCAGTTGTATATCTATCGCTCGGAGCTAACACTGATGTCGCATTTAGGAGACTGAAACTTTCCTCGGTTTACTACTGCACATGAGACATCGAGATGTGTAAATCCGTCATTAGACATGTGGAAAGACGGCATGATTTTACTGTGTGTGAACCGATTGTACAAGATTAACATCAGTGCTTAAATAGGCACATCAGGAATTGCCACATTCATAAAAACAGCCTCCCAACACAGTCAAGAAGAAGAGAGAGGGAAAAAAGCATGGTTAATAGAATGATCAGTTTAAATAAAAAGACACCACAAACGATTAACAAAAATGAGAACCCGAGGGGTTACCGCCTTGGAAAGGTCAGTGGCAAATCAAATTGCCACTAGGGGTTTAAACCAGGTTCTAGCGAGAACCAACCTCACACTTGCCCCAACAGGTTCTCATATCATAAAACAAGTTCAAGTTGTCTTGGTGAAATAACTCCAGCCCACCCATCGGTTCAACAATGTTGCATGCAAAAGCAAAAAAAAAACATACAAAACATAAGAAGCATATAGCACTGCAAAGCCAAAGGGTGGGTACTCAATGATCTAACCGAGACCAGAGCTCCTGGAGTAAAATCAGCAAGAACACGATGATGACAGGGATCAAATAAATAAATCGAGCATCTAGGTTCTTTTAAGAAAAGATTTCCCCATAAAACTTCATAAACTCTTAAACCCCTGCCACCGTCACGCAACATTATTATTAACTGTAGATGGGTTAATCACCAGGTCTACATAGCGCTGTAAAATACCATGTTGGTAACCTTTCTTTTTAAATGTACACATGGTTCTAACGAATAACCGGGAGAAATTAACATTGCCTTTATTTCCGTAAGTTTATAAATTACATCTCCATAAAATACTGGCTGTAAAATACCTTGTTAAAATAGTGATTTTAAACTGCACCTGTATTTTTGAATTAGATCTGGGTGTCAGCGATAAAATTTGCAAAAGGTTTGCATTAATTTTTGATACTGATCATCATGTTTTAAAAGTTTTTTCTGTTATGCAAAGATTACGTTCGTTGAAATCATTATCATTATTGCAAGCTCTAGAAAAGCGAACAACATTGTGAGATATAAACCCCGTATAAGATGTTGCACGAGGAACATCGCCGTCTAAAAACGGAAATTAAAAATATTAGAATTAAAATTGTCTCTTTTATCAAATATTTTAGTAGTAACCTATCCATTTTCAACAGAAAGATTAAGATAAAAAAGTTTGCTTGCTTGTCCGAAGTGTTTGCTTTAGTAAGTTGTAGTTCATGAGGGTTAATTTTATTAAACAGCGATGGATAATGGTTATTATTTATATTCAACAAATCATCAAGGTACCTCCAGGTGTTGTTAAAGGCTGTAATAATGTCATCTTGATGTTCGGTAGAAAGAGATAATGTAAAATCAAAATTTTTATAACATTATAAAAACAGATCAGCAACAAGGGATGCACAATTAGTACATATTGCAATGTCTATTACTTGTTAAAAAATAGAGGTACGAAATCTCACATAAATATTATTCAATAAAAATCTGAGCACCTCTATAAGGCCTTGACAGGTCCAAAAAGTATAAAAATAATAAAAACCATCTGTAAAAATGATCTATGTTCATTACAAGCTAAACAGGTATTATTTTCTCTAGCAAACGTTTTTTCAATGAGACTGGTTAGCTTGACTTTTTTAAATTATGAGGGAGTGAAGTATACAGAGTTGAGAAATCATAAGTAGACAAACAGAACGCCGGAACATTATTTTATTTAACACGTCGTTTGAATTTTTTATAGACCAAATAAATTTTTGCCAGTAGTTTCAAACACCTTTTCGCAATACCTAATCACATGATCTTTTATAGCTGTAAGACAAGATGGCTTGAAATATGAAAGCCAGCGAAGGGGATAGTTCCCTGCAGAGTCTTTCAGGAATCTGGTGGGGATCTGGTCTGGTCCAGTAGCCTTGTATGGGTCAAAGCCTGCCACATGCAGCAGCAACCGGAAGGCAGATCTCTTTGCCCTGATGCTCTGGAAATTTATAATTAAAACTCTTCGTAAGTCTGGGAAGGCTTAGGCGATGGTGGTCCAGATTGAACAGGAGGAGCCAAATATTGGCGATCCTTTAGAACTCGGCACTGAGCTTAAGCTACACGATCCACTGTCGTCAGCATTATAGTGTTGGTCGTCTGACAGAATGCTATAGGGGTTTTTTGTTGCTATTGATGTGTTAAAGCTGTCTGTAGATAGAGTGCGGAAAAAGGTTTACGAAAAGTTGGCGACACCGCAGGTAAAGCAGACCCAACTGGTGTTGGATGTAAGCCCTCTATAGACGGCAGATGGCATGTACATGCATTTGGTATGATACCAAACATTGCAGCTGTCACAGGCCACCGCAGGTTGGTTTGCTCTACAAGGCTTATGGCACACTCCGCATGGGAACTTGTAGTTTGGGCCTGGGTTGGGTGGCAGTCCCCAGATTGTGTCAGGATCAGGGAGAAGTACCAAGCTGTATGTTCATAATGGGCAGGGAATAGCACGAGTAAAATACAAAGAAACACTGGCAGTACAGTTGCTATCGTCCTCATCCTTTATGCAGATTGACACACATGTTTTGTTTCCCAAAGAGAATTGTTTACAAGTATCCGAAATCCGAATTACAATTCACATTGGCCTCAGGAAGTTGTAGATGTAAACAAAAGAATTTTGAAAAACAAAGGTAGGGATGACTTTAGGATGTTTGTTCACTCGTTTTTTTATCTCTACCACAAATATGATTATTTTGGAATGATCTTGCCAAATGTGGTTGATAATCGTTGACTTGAATGAAGAAAAACTCTTTTATGTCGACCGAGAAATATTGATGCACTGCTCATTGACCTTGACCATGCATGTTGAAGAACTCCAGTGTTCATTCGTCATGCATGAGTAAATAGATCCGACATGATCAGTACAAACCCGATTTCAAAGTAAAAGGACATTATTATCGAAATCCATTGTTTGTGTCATACTCAACAGAAGACTTGATTCAAACTTTGTATAAATGTAATTAAAATAAATTGTGGCCATTTCGTGCCGTCAGTTTCACGAAGAACTTGTTTCCGTACAGCCGGTAGGATTATTTATACTGCTTGAATCGCAACTGTAATGTGATTATTCCGGATAAACACTGACGCTTTTCAAAACTCTGTTTCAACGTTAATCAGTGAGAATTAGTAATTATGTCTTCTGTGCAGAAATTTCCATATTGTATTATAATATGTTTTCGCGATCTGCCAATCTGCACAGTCAAGGTATTTTTCGAGCCTTGTATTCAAAGGTTTATAGCAACCTATGTTCCAAAATGTCCATCTAGTAATCTAGCATGTTCCTTGATACTGGGGTAATCCGAGCATAGCTAAATGGTCAGTGACCTAACAGGTTCATCCTGTTACACATGTGTAAAACATAGGTTGTGGTTGGTAGCCAATTACCGGGGCTGTCAACTATGACGAGTTCCTGTTGTGTCATTGTTGAGGTTTTTTTCAGTCTAAACATAAAATTTAATTTCTTATACTAACCTTTCACACTATCCTACCTACAAAGTCGACAATATAAAAAAAATAAGAAGGTTATTGCATTGTTAGGCGAGAAAGGCAAATAACCAAGACAACTCTTTAATATTTCTAATTAAAAACTTTATACAATTGATCGGTAGGTCTTTTGCAGATCCGGAACAGCTTCTGATACGAGAATTCACTGGGAGGGTTCAATCCTGCGATATTTTTTCTCTAGTTAAATATATACATAAAAATAATTTGGCTACAATTTATGGACTTTTACGAATTTTCCCGAGCATACCGGTATTAGGAGACCATACCTCAACAGCGTATCGCCAAGGACTCGAATCGCAATACCCACCAGTAGTCATTCACATTGATCACATCTGTGTAGCAGTCCTGAGTAGTCTTCAAAAAACCTACCGACACACAAAGTTTGGCGTAGGCCAATGTAAAAGTTATTGAGTGGACACCCGCCCGCCCGCCGAATCAAGATTATGATAAAAGGTTTTCGTTGAAAACCTGGTTCAACGGCCTGTAATAGTGTAATAATAGAGGAAGAGAGAACTTGAATTTAAAAAGGATTATTTGTAACGATAACATGGCACAATGAACAAAAAAAACTTCAGTGTTGCCAGCTGCATATAGGAACGGCCAGTGGTAAAGATAACGTTTATAGATATAAACTATGCCACATTAAAGTTGGTCATTCAAAGAAGAAGAAATAAGTTCTACAGGGTAGCTGTTTTCATGAAAAAGGAGACCATACGGGGTACCTTTTTCGACACTTATCCGTCGGCTATACAAGGAATCCTGTTATAATCCGAGGGGCGGTACAGGGTATCAACAACAATTTGTTTGAATCGCATTTTCTTATAAACAAAATAATTGTTCAGTTTGATAGTTATACCTCAAGATAGGCAATTAGAGGCGCTTCAATGGCATATCACATATTACGAGAACAACAAAGTAAACAGCCGAAATCAGTCGTCGCTCTCTCTTCAATTTTGAAATAGTCAATAAGGTCATTTATTTTTATCAATTACAGGGTCAAACCGACACATGGGCAATAAAGCAAGCAATCGTTTAATCAATCAACAATCCTTTTCATTATATGATCCAAGTATACAAGTCTATACCTTACAATATGTATACAAATTGGAAACAAAATAGCACATACCTTTTCGTTGCTTAATTGGTCGCCATCTTTCGGACTGCCACAGGGTACCCACTATTTGGTACAGGGCAGCTGTTACATGACAGTGACTTCCTTACTTTTAACACAGATTGTTCATTTTCTTTATGTTTAAGGATGAACACTGGTCAGGATTTATCGTTGATACTGTCAGGTGTGCTTAATGATATCGGGGTCAACAAACGAATAGGGAGAAAGCAAAGAGATGCATTTAATTATGGAGACAATTATGAATGCACTTACTTCCTGGTTCAAATTTCTACTTTCGGTTTGAACCAGGAAGTAAGTTTTCCTTGCATTTCTTGAAAACCCTAACCTTATTTTGACGAATTGGCACTAAACATTGTAGACCAGCATATACTTATTTCAGGTATGAGTTGCTTTGGTATATTGTCCATGAATTTCAGAGTTCTCATGCAAACAGTTTTTCTTTTGTTTTAGTATGTGCTTGGTAATTAGAACACGAATTAGACTAAACTGAGCTTGACTAAATTTATCGGTATCACAAATTAAGGAAAACATTTTGCAAGTTTTATCGTCGATACCCAGATCTAATTCATAAATACAGGTGCAGTTTAAAATCACTATTGCAACAAGGTATTTCACAGCCATTTTTTTAAATGAAGATTTAATTTATAAACTTAAGAAGATAAAGGGCAATGTTAATTTCTCCCGGTTATTCGTAAAAACCATCGGTAAATTTAAAAAGAAAGGTTACCAACATGATATTTTACAGCGCTCTGCATGCCTGGTGATTAACCCTTCTACAGTTGATCATTATGCTTACCTATTTTGATGCACGACGGTGGCAGGGGTTTAAGAGTTTATGAAGGTTTATGGGGAAATCTTTTCTTAAAAAACCTAGAAGCTCAATTTGTTTCTTTTATCCCTGTCATCGTGTTCTTGCTGATTTTACTCCAGGAGCTCTGGTCTCAGTAAGATCATTGAGTACCCGCCCTTTGGCTTTGCAATGCTATTAGATTGTTATGTTTTATATGTTTGTGTGCTTTTGCATGCAACATTGTTGAGCCAATAAGTGGGTTGGAGTTGTTTCACCAAGACAACTTGTATTTGTTTTGTGATATGAGAACCTGTTGGGGCAAGTGTGAGATTGGTGCACCCTAGAACCTGGTTTAAACCCCCAGTGGCAATTTGATTTGCCACTGACCGTTCCAAGGCGGTAACCCCTCGGGTTCTCATTTTTGTTAATTGTTAGTGGTGTCTCTTTTGAAACTGATCATTTTATTAACCATGCTCTCTCCCTCTCTTCTTCTTGACTGTGTAGGGAGGCTGTTTTTTTCTGAATGTGGCGATTCCTGATATGCATATTTCACCTTTTTGCAAACATTAATTACATCCTTAGCTAAATAAATTTCTTTACTTAAATCTAGGTGGCAATAAGTATTTCCCCCAAAATTCATTTTTGAAATTTTAGCCAGTTTTCCCCATTTGCAATGTTTGCGAACTCTTCAATGCAATTTTATAATATATTCTATAGAAATATTTAGGTTAATTTTGATAATACTATTGCTATGTCAGAAAAATTTATTGTTCAGAATTGTACTGTTATTTCTTGAAAATGTAAAAATTATGACATGTTGTATCTTCTGTCAAACAACTTTACATGAAATAAAAATAATTAAAACAAAAATTTGGCATCAATTTTATTCACTCGTACGTCGAATTTGTAAGAATACTACATCATATTTACTTGTTTACAGGTCTTTAAAAATTTATATGCTAATAGACAAAAATCTTGTCCGGTGTACAATTTGCAACACATTACTCCACCTGCAGTACTGGCTCAAATTCAAGAATTCATTTTTCATTGAATGCATATAAATGTCATCTTTCCATTGATACCAAATTTGCTTAAAAGATGTTATGGAAATCGATCCGTACCGGACAAGACTTTTGTCCGCGAATATTTTATTAATTTTGATATTTGGAAAAAGAACGTATTTACTCGAACCTATGCCAATACACGTGAAACAGCTGTCCGAATGATGATAATTGCAATCTCTGGAGATGTAGCCCTAAACCCAGACCCAGTCAGACACCCATGTGGCCTGTGCAGAAAGCCTGTGGCTAGCAATCATCGAGCAGTATTCTGCGAAGTGTGTCAACACTGGTGGCATATTAAATGTGCCAGTATTACCCCGGCCGAATATATAGCTTTGCAACATTCAGAGGATGTGTACTGAGTGTAACGGCTTTAAATTTACTGACTCTTTCTTTGATCAAATCTTAGCGGAAGAATCGTTCAACTCAACTGGTGATACACCAAATGATATTTTTAAAACCCTTACCAAAGCTAGGAACCTGCATAGAGACAAATGTATGTGTGCATACCTTAATATTAACAGTTTTCGTTATAAATATCCATTTATAAATGACCTCCTTCTCAAAAACAATGTTGACATTTTATTTATTTCAGAGAGAAAATACGATGAAACGTTCAAAGATGCACAATTTCAAATCGACAATTTTCATCTTTGGAGAAATGACAGATCAGCATTTGGTGGTGGTGTTATAGCTTATGTAAGATCTGACAAAAAGAAACAAGTAGAATTCAAGATTGTAGAATCGGTAGGCAATGGCATAGAAATTATTTTAAACAACTCAAAATGGCTTATAACTGGAGTCTATAGACCATCTAGCGAAAGCAGTTTAACATGTTATGATGACATATGCAACTTAATGGTTAAGATTTCATCTAAATATGAAATTTGTTTATACATAGGGGATCTTAACTACGATATGCTACAATATGACAAAAGCAAGCACCTACATGACATTTGTGATATTTTTAACTTGACAAATGAGCCGTGTCGTGAGATTTTCGAACTACTGGTCAAAATTTCACATGTTCAGGTTTTTATTGAACCATATAGTTTGAACCTTTGTGATCATTTTGATATAAAAATCAAGTTTGAATTCAATCTAGAAATATGTTTATTATTATTTTTAAAATGATGTAGTTGAAATCAATAGTTATCCCACATGACGTCATCGACGTCATAACGTTCGCGGAAATTGAAAATTGTTTGAAGCTCTTCCGCGAAGTGATTGTAATAATACAAATTATGGTTTCGAATAGATTTTGAACCAGCGAGCGAACTCCGTTAACATCGTTTGCACTTAATCACTTCAAAAGACGCCGATCACGTTTTACAATGTATGTCATGCGACTCCTGTTAGAACTACCGCTCCAGTCAGAAGACGCTGCGTTCAATTTACAAGTAAGGTTTTGCTGTCAATTAATTTTTGTCGCTGTGGGTTGATTCTGATTGAACTAAAAATTTCGTTTTCTAAAGATTTTAATAGTAGGCCTATATACAGGATAATATTAACCTTAATTTATATTATTCTGTCAATTTAACTTTCCCGCTACTTTTCAAAGGAAATAAAAGACGCCGCGCCACGCGTTTGATGTTTTGGTTGCAAGCCAAAATCTAACTGAAATCGAAATTTGTAATATAATCAAAGGTCATGGTGTAGACTACTTTTAAAACACTAATGTTTGTAGCTAACTATTTATCCTTGATGATAATTTAAGATCAACAATAAAAATATAAAGTTTAAAATTGTTCTGTTTTACCGGTTCTGGATGATTTCAGCTTCAATGTGCGTAGAATATTTCAGAAATCCCAATATCCAATAAAATCTAAGTAATTGTGACACGTAAAAATACATTTGCTAAACAAAAACTTTTCTACATTATGAGTACCGCTTCATTTGTAATATTTCGTCTACTAGGTTATTGCACAAAGTTGTCGTTGACATAAATTAGTATAGTCATGGCATGCAAAAATTGTAATATTTTTCCCTATTTGTTATTCATTAACCGATCCAAGTAAAATATATTCTGTGAGGAGTCATTATATTGTTTTATTCTATTACTGAATGTACAAAATGCTCGGCCGGCGAAATCGAATTAGCGGCATTCCGACTGATGAAAATTACAAATTGTGTCGTACCTTTCGCAAGGATTTTTATTTTCTATCGCGGACATAATATGAAGTGTTGTGCATATATAAAATAGACGGTTAGCTCCAATTCTATTAGCTTTATTATAAACATGTGTATTTTTCGAAAATACTCATTTCAATTTACTGAAAAATGTGTAGATTCGTCTTATTACGAAATAGGGACTTAGAACAGAGTCACGAAATATGGCTTTATACTGTCGCTTTATGCTGTTTTTGTTTTGTTTTTATAACGTAACTCACGGAAATCAGTTTTACAGTACGCAACGCATACATGTATACGTATCGAAGAAAATATAACAATTTCTATAAAAAGCAAGGATTGTGTTGTACTGGGGTTATGGGCATGTCTCAATTTTGAACCTCTGGTCCCATGAAATTCCGTACGTTAGTACGTGGTTCTTCAAGTATAGTTGTCTCTGAACAAAACAGCCACGAGGTATCACCACCTCTCTTACTTTCGTGACCTAGCATCGTTGTTTCTCTTTTTCGCATCGTGTTTTCGCGTTTTCGTGGCCTAACTCTCCTGAGAGTGAGGCAATAATAGTTTAATTTGCATCGTACTTTCGTGACTTCGCTTCGTGTTTTCGCCTTCTCGCGTCGTGGTTTCGCGTACTCGCAGCGTGTTTTCGCGATTTTGTGGTCTCGCCCAAGTGGTTTAAAGGACAAAACAACGATGTTAGTTGAAACATCTCCGGCTGTGGATACGTAACAGATTCGTTCATTGTTGCGGATATGTCCACAATTGACGCTATGTCCGCAATACAGTCAACATCACAACGTCTGGAAAAAAAATAAAAGATAGACATGTGACGCTTGCAATTTTCATAAACTTAGGGGTATTAGAGTTAGATAAAAGCTGGAAACTCATAATTGAAAATATAAAAATACGTATTTGAAAAAAACATTAGGTTCATTTCTTAAAAGAACTGTCGCGAGGTTATTAAACAACGCGGCGATAAATGATAATTTAAACGCCTGAAATTTGCATATCAGTTGGCGTCGTTTCCTTGGGGCATGATTGAATTACTGACATCACAATGAACTCTTTATCATGTTTATCGGACTTTCTAATTTATATAAATGAAATTTATGCTGATTAATATATCTCCTCAAAGTTTGAAATATTGACGAACCTTTCATCAGACAACAAAATTTCTATGTCGCCGGATCCTTCGTAAGAAAAATCTACATTGGTCTCGTCATCTTTTTTGTTGTGTCAGTAAACTTTCTCGAAGCTGCGTCATAATACGAATATAATGTTATCATTAGTCCTATACATGCAACAACTAATTTTCAACCGCATCTGACAGTACTACATGTAGTATGTTACCTCTTTTGTCAAGAACGCTCGTTATTTCCAAAATGTGTAATAAGCATAATAATTTTCATTTGTCTCTTCCTTAACTTAACAAGGATATACTGTTCCTGATTTTTAATAAAAATGAACTTGAAGGTAGATGCTATCATGAGATTTTTAACATGAATCTAAAGGAATAACGCATACAGGTACGTCGCAATTTATAGCAATTTCAGCGTCAAAAACATAAAAGCTAAGCTAATTATTGCACTAATTGGATGACGTCAAACCTTGTCAATACTTTAACGTCGTTTTTCTACATGACGTCATTTTGACCAGAAGGTCGAAAATCTCACGACACGGCTCAAATATGATCAATGAACCTACTTGTTTTAAATCAGATCCAAGTCTTATTAATGTTATTTTAACCAACAAACCTGACAAATGTCTTAATGTTTTAATTTTTACCTGCGATCTTAGCGATTTTCATAACATGGTATGTTTTCAGCTTGATTTTAATGTTCCTCAAAGTAAAACTAAGTGGATTTCTTATACAAGTTTTAAAAATTTTGATATTGAGGCTTTTTATAAAGATCTTAGCAAAAAGATTTTTAAAAATATTGCACACGACCCTTCACTGGATGCAGATACAGAGGCCTTAGGCTCTGCAATAAAAACTTGTTTTGATAAGCATGTCCCAGTCATAACTAAAAACAGCTTTATTGCAGATGTCCTGCACCTTTTATGAACTCTGTACGCCGGAAGTTGGTATTTCAAAAACGCATGCTTTTTAATAAATTTAAGAAACCAAAGACTGATAAAAACTGGCACAGGTACAGGCAAATGAGAAATCTTGTAACAAAAATTAAACGCAAGTCAATTGGCGAAAATGTACAAGATGAGAACGTCGTGACGTCATACAGCTGGTATGACGACACCAAGACTAAATTATGGTCAGTTTGTCTCGTGACTACTATTTATTGATAGTTTTGGTGGTACAAATAATAAAGATTTCTGGGCAACAATAAAGCATTTTTCTAACAAACAAAGGTACAATTGTTAAGAAAAAACAGTTCTTCTGGAAAAAGATAACTTAGTCACTGACCAAAAACAAATTTGTAACATTTTTAATGATTTTTATGTCAATGTTGCAAAGGATGTTGGGGATGAATCTATCAAATTTGACAATAACCACAAAAATATATGTAAAATCAAAGAGATTATGGGGGATAAAAATTGCAGAGAAATGTCTTTTACAAATATTGATGATAATTTTGATTTTAAACAACTCAACCAAATGAGCGTAAAAAAGCTACTAGAATGGACAATATTTCTGTTAATTTAAAAATGGTTAAATTAGCTAGTTCTGTTATTTCGAAATCTATCTCTAACCTTGTAAATAGATCTCTTAATGAATGTAATTTTCCTGATTCAATAAAAATAGCACAAGTAGTATCTATACACAAGAAAAACAGTACATCAGACAAAGAAAACTATAGACCGGTCAGCCTTCTGCCAATTATATCAAAGGTATTTGAAAGAGCTATGCACACCCAACTTATTGAACATTTTAGTAATATTATTAATCCACTCCTTGGTGCCTTCAGACCTGGTTATGGCTGTAGCACTACACTTCTGAAGGTTGCAGAGGACTGGAAACTAGCACTAGATGAGAATTTTTATTTAGCTGTGGTGCTCATGGACCTTTCAAAGGCCTTTGATTGCCTACCGCATAATTGGCTTTTATTGAAATGTAGGCACTGTGGTCTATCTGAATACTCTGTTACCTTAATTCAGAGTTATCTCTCCTGTAGAAAACAATGTGTATAATTAGGGGATAAATATAGCACTTTTCAGCACATTGTAAAGGGTGTCCCTCAAGGTTCTATGCTAGGCCCTCTTCTCTTCAACATCTTCATAAATGATATTTTTTCCTTTGTTCATAGAAGCTTTTTATATAATTAGGCCGATGATAACACACTTTAATACCAAAGAAAATGCCCAAAGGACCTAGTACATACCCTTGAAAAGGATTCCCTATGTCTCATGAATTTGTTTAAACTTAATCATATAAAAGCTAATCCAGATAAGTTTCAAGCTATTGCTCTAGGGCGTAAAACTAAAGATCTTAACATTTCTTTTAATTTTGGTAGCTGTTCTATTCAATGTGATCCTGAAGTTAAACTGTTAGGTGTAACTTTTGATTTGATTTGATGAATTTCAATACTTATATATCAAATATTTGTAAAAAAAGCAGCATGTCAACTCAATGTTATGAAAAGCATACATTAGGTACACATATAAACAAGCTGGGTAGACTCACTATGTATTACTCCTTTGTAATGTCAAACTTAAATTATTGCCCTTTGACATGGCACTTCACAAGTGAGACAAATGTTAAAAAGATAGAGAAGATACAGGAACGCGCATTAAGATTTATTTATGGTGATTACCGAAGCTCTTATGATATTTTATTGGAAAAGTCTGGACTACCATCTTCAAAAAATCGAAGGATGAGAACAGTTGCCCTGGAGGCTTTTAAACTTTACAATAAAATGGGACCAACTAATCTCCATGACCTATTACAGTTTAAGAAAAAAAATGAAGTATGCATATCAGGAACGGCCACATCCAGCATACACAGCCTCCCCACACAGCCAAAAAGTAGAGAGGAAAAGAGAGCATGGTATTACAATAATTAGTTTCAAAATGAACGCCACAAACAAATAACGAAAGTGAGAACCAGATGGGTTACCGCCTTGGAACGGACAGTGGCAAAACAAATTGCCCCTGAGGGTTTTAACCAGGTTCTAGGATGCACCGACCTCACACTTGCCCCAACAGGTTCTCATATTACAAAACAAGTACAAATTGTCTTGGTGAAATAACTCAAACCCACCCATCGGCTCAACAATGTTGCATGCAAAAGCATACAAACATATAAATCATATGAAGCTGATAACATTGCAAAGCCAAAGGGCGGGTACTCAATGATCTTACCGAGACCAGAGCACCTGAAGTAAAATCAGCAAAAACACGATGACAGGGATAAAAGAAACAAATCGAGCTTCTAGGTTCTTTTAAGAAAAGATTTCCCCATAAATCTTCATAAACTCTTAAACCCCTGCCACTGTCGTGCAACCAAAGAGGTAAGCATAATGATCAACTGTAGATGGGTTAATCATCAGGCCTGCAGAGCGCTGTATAATATTATGTTGGTAACCTTTCTTATTGAATTTACAGATTGTTTTTACGAATAACCGGGGGAAATTAACATTGCCTTTTATCTTCTTAAGTTCATAAATCAAATCTCCATAAACAACTGGCTGCGAAATACCTTGTTGCAATAGTGATTTTAAACTGCACCTATATTTATTAACCAGATCCGGGCATCGGCGATAAAACTTGCAAAAGGTTTTCCTTAATTTGTGATACCGATAACCTTGTTTTAAAAGTAAGTTTTTCTGTAATGCAAAGATTACGTTCATTGAAATCATTCACATCGTTGCAAGCTCTTGAAAAGCGAACAAGCTGTGAGATATAAACCCCTTAAGATGTTGCACGAGGAACATGTCCGCCTAAAAACGGAAAATTGACTATAATATTAAAATTAAAATCATCTCTTTTATCATATATTTTAGTAGTGACGTAACCATTTTCAATGGACAGATTTAAATCAAGGAAGTTTGGTTGCTTTTCTGAAGTGTTCGCTGTATTAACTAAAGCTGTAGTTCTTTAGGATAAATCTTATTAACCAGTGATGGAAAATGGTTATTATCTATATTTAATAAATCATCAAGGTACCTCGAGGTGTTGTTTAAAACCATAATAATATCATCTTGATGTTCGGTAGAAAGAGATAACATAAAGTCTCTTTCATAACAGTATAAAAACATATCAGCAACAAGGGGTGCACAATTAGTACCAATTGGAATGCCTATTACTTGTTTATAAATAGAGGTATCAAATCTCAAATAAATATTATCCAATAAAATGTGAGCGCCTGGATAAGGTCTTGACAGGTCCATGAAGTATAATTATCATAAGAACCATCTGTAAAGAATGCCCTATGTTCATTACAAGCGATAAATGTTTAATTTTCTCTAGCAAAGGTTTTTTCAATGAGACTGGTTAGGTTGTCTCTTATTAAATTATGAGGGAGAGAAGTATACAAAGTAGAAAAATCATATGTAGACAAACAGAACGCCTGAAAATTATTTTATTTAAGTTTCTTCAAAACGTCATTTGAATTTTTTATAGACCAAAATAAATTTTTGCCAGTAGTTTCAAAAACTGTTTCGCAATACCTATTTACATGTTCTTTTATAGCTGTAAGACAAGATGTTTAGAGCACGGATAATTTTGTTGTTGTACAAGAACTAGAGTTTGCGATAAATCTTGCTTTGTGCGGTGTTTTGTGCATTTAGGCAAACAAATACATAGTATGTACTTTGTCTTGTTTCGGCTCAACACTGATTCTAAATTTTGTAATTTGTAGAGTGTGTGCAGTAACAATATCACTCTCAGATGAAGAAGTGAGTGTATAAGCATTTGTGCTATTAAGCTCTTCAGTTTGAACATTTATATAGTGTATACGTCACACTATGTTTACATTATTTGAAGCCTTATCAGCAGGTGTTAAAACAAATCTGGTGTGAAAATCTGTTGTGAAGAATTCACAACTTACAACTTTAGGTACAGAAATTTAGTAGAACTATCTACACCTAGAACAGAGAGGTACGGTAATAGCTCGTTCAGGAATTCCGCAGCCAAAGTATGGAACTCCTTGCCAGCTGAATTCAGGGAATGCACTTCTTATAGACATTTCAGCTACCTTATAAAAAGCTGGGATGGCTCTGAGTGCAAATGTTCAGCGTGTGGTTGACAGGGGGCAGCATGAGTCTAGTTGCGGGGTTCTCTGCTTGCTAGTTATCTGATCCTGCTTTTTGCTAGTTAATGCTTGTTCTGCGTAGCCTTAGTATCTTAATTAAGCCTTGTTATCTTGTCTCCTATATGTTTGTTACAGGTAGTTACTACCTATATGTCGGGAATATGGCGCGACGTCGCACAACGTCGCATGGCTTCTTATTTGGCGCGGTCTAATGTACAGTATACGACATTGACGTTAACGTAACTTCCGTTGTTGATATAAAGGCACGAACCTGACACAACACTTTGTGTTCATTCAACTATACGATGCTATCATTACATAGACTACCCCCGCACATTTTTGGTTCCATGACCAGGATTCGAACCTGGGTTGTCGCGGCACAGGTTGGGTTGTGCTACATTAGATGCGGCGGCAGAATACATAACGCTCCTTTGCACGAAACGGCCAAATTTCCTTACTTACTGCCTGCCAAGAACAATCTAACACGACTCATCATATTGGACGCTCACTACCACCAGTTGCATGCCGGCATTAACCAGACTTGTACCCATCTTCGTCAACATTACTGGGTACCAGCCATGAAACAGTACGTCAAAACAGTCTTGCGTTTATGCGTCGTCTGCCGCAAAGTAACCGGAAAGGCTTACGGTGCACCTGATCCACCACCGCTTCCGGCCATTAGAGTTAACGACAAGCCACCATTTACTATAACAGGCGTAGACTTTTCTGGCGCACTACATTTGAAAGAAAGAAACGGAGTTAAGACTAAAGCCTACATATGCCTTTTTACATGTGCAAATACACGCGCTTTTAAATAGTTCCCGACCTGTCCGAGGAATCGTTTCTACTGGCTTTTAGACGTTTTACGAGCAGACGATCTTTACCTAGTCTGATGATTTCTGACAATGCTACGACATTTCACCCAGCGGCCAACTATTTTAAACGCATGTTCACCTCGCCGTACGTACAGACAACATTGAACCAGAAAGGAACTGAATGGAAATTTATACCCACTAGAGCACCTTGTTATGGCGGCTGGTGAGAGAGACTCATTAGTGTAACCAAGACGACGATAAAGAAAATTCTTGGCCAGTCATGTGTTACAGCTAAGCCTGCGATTCGGTTCCCCGATTTTGCGTGAGAAACCTTGCGACGAACGATAACGCTCGCGCAGCGTGTAACGTGAAGCGTGGACCGTGGACCGTGAACCGTGATACTACAGCGCATGCGCACCGTGAAACCGCTCATGTCATTGCGCATGCGCACCGTGAAACCGTGAGATCTCAATACGCATGCGCACCGTGAAGCGTTAATTCATCAAAACAAAACTTAATAATGGCCATTTCTCGAATACATCCAAACAATTGCTATTTCTCAATGAATGTCTACTGTTTATTTGTCATATCTAATATGAAAACCGAAACAAGTCTACGAAAATAACACTTGCATATAAGGCAATCTGTATTTTGTTTTGAACAGGTCGTAGGCCGAAACGTACAGAGTTCAAGATTGAAATGATTTTGTTGATTATATCCCTTATGATTATTATTAAAGTCTATTCCCCGAAAATCAGTTAATACTGGAGAAGAAGGTTAAGATTTAATTTACAGAACTTAATTGGTACCCGACATTTTTAAATCGGATGAATTTTGCGGAGATTCGACACATCCTGCACCATTCGCTCAATATATTAAGGTTAATTTTGACCTGAAAGTGATCAAGACAACAAACACATCGGTCTTATCAGGATCTATGCAAGCCCTCTCTAGTTTAATAAGGTTATTCTTGACTAAATGTGGATGGTGCAAATTCTGATCAGACAGCACTAAAGTACAGAATGATCTGGATCTACGACATGTTTTTGACTTCCTTGCAGCTTGGTCAGCTAGGGTATGCACAATAGTCGCATTTCATCTCATTGCGTTATTTCTAGCCAAAAAAATGGAGCAGTATGTGGATCCTTATCAGACAGCATGTATGTGCATGCTGATCTGGATCTACACTAGCTGCAATGAGATTGATCGGGGCTTTTCTAGATGCTTTTAAAAATTCACAAGATTATTCTTGACCAAGATTTGTCTAGATTTATAAAGTTTTATTCCTGACCAATCAATAAATGGATCGTGTAAATCCTGATCAGACTGCACAAAGCACAGGCAGACCTGGATCTACAGTGGACTCCCATCTGTGTTGCTTGATGAGCTAGGAAATAAACTAGTCGCTTTCTTGTCACAAAGGTTATTTTTGACCAAAAAATAGAACAGTACGAGGATCCTTATCAGTCGGCATGGATGTGCATGCTAATCTAGATCTACACTGACACATCATTGAGTCTGATTGGGGTTTCATTCAATGCTTCTAGATTTATAAGATTATTCTTGACAAGGCCATGTCTACATTCATAAGTTTATAACTGACCAATAAGACTTCCTGACTTCATGAATGTACAGGCAGATCTGGATCTGTGGTGCGCAGATCGCTGTGGTTTATCATAGGATATAAACTAGTCGCTTCTCGTCCCATAAGGTTATTTCTGACCAAGAATGAATCAGTGTGGATTCTTAACAGATGGCACAGATGTGCAGGCTGATGTGGATCTACACTGATGGCCACTAGATATAATCTGTTAATTCCTTGTTTTTATTTCTTTCCTGAATTATGTTCAGGTTTATGTAAGATGGGCACAAATTTGCTGCATCTGAATTGGCTTTTCAGTATATATAATAAAAGGTTGTGTTTTTTTTACACTTACTAGTGTGTGTGTGTGTGTATGTGTTTTTGTGTTTATTTAAAGACGTCCTTAGCAGATCATATGGGCGTCTGTCTATTATTATTATATAACTATAATATTTAGAGTGCTCATTTTAAAAATCTAATGTACACTTACTACAGCAAAGACCTATATTATATGTAAGTAGATATGCATCATCGCATTTTCTCGCCTATGCACGCGGCCTGCGTTATCTTGAATCACAAGATCGCCATTTTTGATACCGAAAGCCTTCATCAATTTTGTCTATCATTAAAGCTTTTTTAATGAATGTTAAATACAAATTTGAATTGCATTAATTTAAAGAAAGATGCATATTCTTTATCATTAAACTCAGGTTCACTATTTACTTATTGATATAACAATCAAAATCACCAAAATTGCACCATGTAACCGTTCAAAGTGCCTTAGCCTGCAGAAAGCAAACATACAAATTTGAAATGCCGATCACATAAGGGCCTTAAAAAGATGTGATAATTTAGTCAATGTGTTCAAGAAGTATATCAAAATAACATAATAACATGAAGATCGATTAAAAGTGATGTAAACATGATTAAAATCCAGTCAACACGTAATTATCAGCTACAATATGGTGGCTTATATCAAGTGAAAATAGCGATTTGTTACGTGAAGTAATTCTCGTCCAGTCCACATATCAAAATGAGATTTACTAGATCAGTTAAAGAGCGATGCGAATCTGTGTCTTTGACTAGAGCAAAATGCAGACGACAAAGTGAGTGGAATAGTTAAAAAATATTATGGCTTTAAGGCTGTAAAGATTCACTGGTGCACCAAATAATAGTGATCAAAGTGAGATGATGTTAACCGTGGTATCCCCATTATCATTATTTGTCTTTGGCAAAAGGAAAAAAGAACCTTTTTAAATAAGACCAGATCATGCAGTCTTACTGTAAATTATACATTACACAACTATGTTTAACCATTTACTTCACATACTGGTATACAGGCTTAAAAGAGTTTGCAGTGTTGATCCAGATCAGCCTGCACATATTTGTGGTTGGATCTGGATCTGCACTGGTCACATCTTGATTAGAAATAAACTAAGAAATGCGAACAGTGTTGATCCGAATCAAATGTGCTCGTTGATAGTGATCTACTATGTTGGTTCATGCAACAAAGGCGTATCTATGGAGTAAAAGGTTAAATCCCATTTTTATGTAAAAACATCAGGATTACATATAGATTTAGATTTGTTTCATATTCAATCTTGATATAGAAAATAACAATACAAACAGTAGTTAGAAAAAAAATATTTTAATATCACAAAAACAACAGAGAAGTACATGTCATCATATCAGAAATACCTTGCTTATAGCATTGCAGGTTGCCTAGAGAGTCACAGTCCTATTCTTTGAATAATCAAGCTAAAAAACATTGAAAGTACATAGTACAAAGTTGTATCTATGAAGTAAATGCATAGGGTTAACCCTTTCCTCCATAGATACACCTTTATTGCTTGGGCAAACAGTTTAGATCCAGATCAGCCAGCACATCCGTACTGTCTGATCAGGATCTAAACTGTTCGCTTTTTGATTCATTAGGTTATTTCTGACCAGAATGCGACCAGTGCAGATCCTGATAAGATGCACACAGATGTGCTGATCTGGATCTACACTGGTCGCACATGCGTAAAAATGCGTATATATGGAGGAAAGAGTTAAACAACTCTTGGCAATGACTAGATGATCCCCCAAACTATTTTGAGACAAAATAATGGATGTTAATATTTATGTAATACACGGGTAAACAGTAAAAGAGCAGCCCCGTTTTCTTTATGAGATTTAATTAGATAAATTCAAGTTAAATTAATTATGTGTATCAGCTATGTAGTTTAGTGTCTTTAAAATGTTTTAAAGATGATTCATTAACTGCTGGTTGCCATTGGATGCAGACTTGCTGTTTTCTGCTTCACTCGCAAATCTGGATCTCTGGATGCCGGCTCAACAGTTGAATTATTTAGTTCTGTGGCTGCTGGATGCTTTGGCGAGGAGACATTACAGGAAAGTGCTGACTGACATGTGAAACACATAATTTTTGCTTGAGACAGAATTCTTGCTTTATTTTTGCTGGCAACTAGGTATCAATGAAAGACTGTGAGGTTTCTGTCCTGCTTGGGAAGTAGTATTCTTCAGAGGAGTCTTCAATCAATAGCTTAAATTAAGTAGTTTCTTGCTGGAATATGCCTTGATGTTTGCATAATAATAACACTTTAGACTGTTCGACGTACAAGGCTCCACTGGCTGCTGGCTTGTGGAAATATTCTTGACAACTTCATAAAGTTTTAATATTTTATCCAATATCTTCAAGAATGCATTGTTAATTTCAATGTCTTTCACTTTCTCAAGATTCAAACAAAATACTTTCCACATCATAAGTCTGCATAGCGACATTCACTATATATTTTGATAATAATCAAATCTGTTGTACAACACAGTCCATCTAGACAGTTGCAAGATGTTTAGTCGTAATGGATTTCTTTTTGAGTGATGTGTCGAAATATAAGTTTCCATATCCATTCATAAAACACTACAAGTTCTTTTTCTTGTTGCCCTGAAAAAGAAGTAAGGTGTTTAAAAAGTGTGAAAAGACAAAGTTGATGCATGAATATATAATTATATTTTGCTGTCTGCTGGAAACAAAAGTTGAAATGTTTGCCTATGCTTTATAATGTATGATAAAACTAGAAATGTGTCCATAGGACACGGATGCCCCCGCTACGCATTGTTTTCAGACACTAAAGTGCAATGATGGGAATAATAGCATTTCAAAGACAGTGATGTTCGAGTAATTATAAGAATATGCATAAACTTGATGATCAAGTAAATTATTTGTATTTGTGGCACTGTTGTCTTCTCATTACGGAAAAGTCTGTGAAGAAGTTGGTGGTAATGCAATGCAATGTCATAGTGAACATTTGTGCCAAGTTATTTTGAAATCCCTTCCTTCATAAAGAAGTTATAGCCCGAACAAGTAAATTCAAGTTTTAGTAACTGTGACCTTGACCTTGGACTTACAGGCATGGGTAATGTACGCAACACACCGCCTTGTCATGGTGAACATTTGTGCCATGTTATTTTGAAAACCCTCCATTCAAAACAGTTATAGCCCGGACAAGGAAATTCTATTTTTAGTAACAGTGACCTTGACCTTGGACCTACAGGCATGGACATGGTACACGACTCACCACCTTGTCATGGTGAACATTTCTGCCATGTTATTTTGAAATTACTCTATTCCTAACATAGTTACAACCCTGACAAGAAAATTCTACTTTAGTAACAGTGACCTTGACTTTGGACCTACAGGCATGGGCATGGTACGGGACACACCATCTTGTAATGGTGAACATTTGTGTCAAGTTATTTTGAAATCAATCTATTCCAAACAAAGTTACAGCCCGGACAAGAGAATTCTATTTTTTTTGGTAACAGTGACCTTGACCTACAGGCATGGGCATGGTACGTGATACACCGCCCTGTCATGGTGAACATTTGTGTAAAGTTATTTTGAAGTCCCTCCATTTATAATGAAGTTACAGCCCGGACAAGAAAATTCTATTTTTAGTAACAGTGACCTTGACCTTGGACCTTCAGGCTTGGGTATTGTGCAGACACACTGCCTTGTCATAGTGAACATTTGTGCAAAGTTATTTTGAAATCCCTCCATTCATAACAAAGTAACAGCCCGGACAAGAGAATTCTATTTTTAGTAACGGTGACCTTGACCTTTGACCGACAGGCATGGGCATGGTACGCGACACATCGCCCTGTCATGGTGAACATTTGTGCCAAGTTATTTTGAAATCCCTCCATTCATAACAAAGTAACAGCCCGGACAAGAAAATTCTATTTTTAGTAACAGTGACCTTGACTTTCGACCTAAAGGCTTGGGCATGTATGTGACATACCGTCTTGATATGGTGAACAATTATACCAAGTTATTCAAAAATCCAATAAGAAATAACAAAGTTACAGAGCGGACAAGATTTTGCAAGAAAATTCTATTTTTAGTTACAGTGACCTTGACCTTGGACCTACAGGCATGGGTATTGTCATGACACACCGCCTTGTTATGGTGAACATTTGTGCCAAGTTATTTTGAAATCCCTCCATTCCAAACGAAGTTAAGGGCAAAGTGTATATTTTTCTTAACACAAAACAGAACATGTAAGTGAAAAAGGGGCATAATTTGAAAAATATTGGAAGCAGGCTTATGGGTCTTGTTGGTTTTGATGTAGATTTTGATGGTAAAATTATATTTCAAGTTTCAAGGCAGTATCTCAAGTAGTTTTAAAGTTATGGGCAAAATGCATATTTTGCTTAACACAAAATAAAGGAAACAAGATATATTCCTATTAAAACTAATGTAAATGGAAGTATCAAAGGGCCATAACTTCTGAACGGAACATGTAAGAGCAAAACCCCACCTTTATGCACAACAACATATCAGGCCAAGCATTGTGGTAAAGTTTTATCAAATTCCCAGCAGAGGTGTAGGAGGAGTTGCGTTCACGAGATACACTCCTATTAAAACTAATGTAAATGGAAGTATCAAAGGGCCATAACTTCTGAACGGAACATGTAAGAGCGAAACCCCACCTTTATGCACAACAACATATCAGGCCAAGCATTGTGGTCAAGTTTCATTAAATTCCCACCAGTAGTGTAGGAGGAGTTGCGTTCACGAGATACACTCCCATTAAAACTAATGTAAATGGAAGTATCAAAGGGCCATAACTTCTGAACGGAACATGTAAGAGCGAAACCCCACCTTCATGCACAACAACATATCAGGCCAAGCATTGTGGTCAAGTTTCATTAAATTCCCACCAGTAGTGTAGGAGAAGTTGCGTTCACGAGAATATCGGACGGACGGACAGGAGCAACTCTTAATTGCCGTAGCCATTTCATGGCGGGGGCATAAAAAGGTGTACTATGAATAAATATAACATATCCTCACTATCTGATCTGGATCTACACTTTTCTTTTCTTAGTCAGAAATTATCTATTGAATCAAAGAGTGAAGTGTAGATCCCGACAAGATGGCACAGCTGTGCTGGTTGTTCTGGATCTACATTGTTCACATATGGATAACAACCTTATTCCATGGAGTAGGTAAGCTGGGAATAGCTTAGGTTGTGAGAACAGAGAGAAGTTTCTAGTTTAAGGGGAAGTCGTGGACCTGCTCACTTATTAAATAAGAAACATACAAGAAAAAACTTCTGCATTGTCTCTGCATGTATGCAAAAGTCTATAATGGACCTGCGACCGGAATGAAGTGAGAGAGATTGTTGTTGTTGTTTTTCTTTGGGGTCTACACTGGGTCTACTTCAGCATTAGAGGCTGACCGGGGATTTGGGGAATTAATTAGCTCAATGCCCATGCAAAGACACACCTCTATAACATTCACTCAGTCCAGGGGTCCACTCTGCCAGTTACTTAGCAGAGGGAAACAGCAGTACTTTCCATAAATTTACTTTATGATGTCAAAATAATACAACACAGCATATAGTTCTTATTCTTTATGTATCCAGTATTCCAAAATTCCATATATCCCAATATAATTGTCCAAGTAATATTTCAAAAGTTATTCTGAAGACTTAAAATGAAGTTACAAATTTCCAAGTTGTTTTTCCTACTTATGTTCTATTAAGACAAAATTATTCTATAGATATAAAAATAAAGGTTTTCTTAAATAACCAATAAAATTCTATGTAACAAATATGCAAATATAAAACCCCCAAAACCCTAATCAGTCTGTGGCTTGACACTAAGTTAATCAAATACCTGTCATTATACAGCCAAGCTGATAAAACCGTAAAAGTTACAAAAGGAAATTTCTTTGTATATTAATAGCAATAAGTTCCACAGATAATTTACTTAGTCTGTCAAAAATAAACCAAATACACTGAACAATAATATTGTCAAACAAAGAAGTATGATAAACTTAAATTTTTACCAATAACATATAGAAAATATTATAAAGACTAAATCTATAAAATTTCTTAACTCTTGAAACTTTTATTATGTAATAATAAGCGGGGTCCACTTAAACGGTGGCAGACCTAAATGCCGCTTTTGGGGATGAAAATGCCATACGAACATAAGTATTTAATTAAAAATTAAACATGTACCAGTAATTCACATTTTAGGCCATTAAGCATGTGACTTTTTACATTCACTGTTCTGTCATTCTGTTTAACCCTTTCCTCCATAGACACACCTTTATTGCGTGGGTGAACAGTGCAGATCCGGATCAGCCGGCACATCCATGCCATCTGACCAGGATCTGCACTGTTGGCTTTAAGATACGTTAGGTTATTTCTGACCAAAATGCGACCAGTGCAGATCCTGATCAGACTGCATAGATGTGCCGGCTGATCTAGATCTATACAGGTGGTTCATGCGTAAAAATGCGTAAAGATGGAGGAATGGGTTAAATCATATACATTTATTTCCTATTATCGGTTTATTTTTAAAATTAAATAATTATGCATAAGGTCATGAATGTGAAGCATTTTATTATGTTTTAAGCACTTATTTATCTATGATGCAGTAGTCACAACAATTACTTTTACTCTTTTAGTAACATTTAATAATGCCATAATGATGCTTTTTTCACAAGGATGTTACAAAAAATCAATTGTTCTATTGAAATAATGTTTTATCTTTAGATATCTGCTTTTTGAAGTTTTTTTACAATTAAATTGAATCATTAGAAAATAATATAATTTTTAATTTGTTTTCAACTTTCCTCTGGCTTGAAAAAAACACAACTTGCACTTATTACAGTTGAGAAGAAAATTAAATAAATTAAAAGTCTCTTACTACACTGATAGCATGAAATAGTATAAATAACCCCAAGTCAGTTCCTTAAAACAACACTTCTACCCTAAATTAGCACATCTTTAATCTCTCACAAAGTGAACTACTTATCTTCAAAAGGATATTTATGACACCCCCTGCTGATCTACTGATAAGATCAGTGTCTTGCTGATTAGATTATGTAACATGGTTAAAGTCCAAAACGAGTTTAGTTATGAAAATATGAAAAGTTGCACTTAAAGAACTTAAATCAGACACTATTTCATGATTTAATATATTTGTTGTACTTAAATTTTCAGTTAAATTACAACATTGATTTTTGTTTTCAGTCCCTAAGTCTTAGATTCTGACCAATTTTATTTACAACACATGGACACTTATTTAAATAGCACATTAAATCCCCAATAATAATAATAATATGAGACCCTAATGACTAAAATTAATAAGCTGAAAAAAATTCTGAATAACTAATAAGTGTAACACAGCTTTAAATTGAAAACCACTACATGTACTTCTGAGTCTTGTGGTAAATTTAATTAATCATGGTCCAGCATATTATCCTCTGGGTGCAGGTTTGCTCCCAGGAAAGGGCAATATCATTCCATATCCATTGTTGTTGTTGTTTTTTTTTGTTTTTTTTTTTGTGTGTGTGTGGGGGGGGGATTATTTAAAGTACAAGAAACAAGTCTGAACTTCCCCTAATCTCCAGGATTTCATTCATTTGCCCAGTGATGCTTTAATGGCCTGTATCAAATTACAAAGTAAGGTTTACTTGGTCAGTTTGGAGAATTTATATAAAAGAAATCATTGAAAGAAATCAGATGGGATATTTAGGATTATTTTAACCATTTCCTCATATATATACCTTTATGGCGTGGGCAAACAGTGTAGATCCAGATCAGCCGACACACCCTTACCACCTGAACAGGATGTACACAGTTTGCTTTTTTATTTGTTCAGTTATTTCTGACCAAAATGTGACCAGTGCAGATCCTGATCAGCCTGTACATTCACGCAGTCTAATGGCTACACATCCGTAAAATGCCTATATATGGAGGAAAGCAATTAATCTATATTTAAGTGAAACAATCAGGCATATATGACTAAAACACTATAAAACTGTTTACATACCGGTAAATAGATTATTGTTTTAAACTTTATCAAAATCCTTGTTGGTGTTTTAAATGACATTTTCAGCTGTGACATATTCTGAAAAAAAAAGAACACAGAAACATAAGAAATGTTAATTTCAGTTTTATCATAAATAGAGTTTTAGGGTAAGTCCTGACACTGCGTTTAACTTTGTCATTTTGCATAAGAAAAACCCAACATTATTTTACAGATACTTCACCTCTAAATTTGCTGGAAAATTAACTATATTAAAATGTGTACTTAAATTTTGCACATACTGCCAAATATTAACTATTTCTTTTTGATTTGTTTCACTGAAAAAAATCTGCCCCCACCCACAACCCCCGATACCCAAAATCAACAAAGGATTCCCATGTGTTTTGCACCAATCAAAAAGTGCCTTACTTTTGATTAATGTTACATTTTATTTATAGTGTAAATGCACTTGTCAGTCTATGTCTCAAAAAAGTTCAAACATGAGCTTAAACATAGCAAATTCTTGGTAACAAAGCAGCATCGAGCTTCAGAGAGGTTAAGGAACTTGAAACTTTTCAATAAATTACTTCAATTCAAATTTGCAGTACTGCAAGCAATTTCTAATAGAATACTGTGATTGTATTATTATTTTTAGGGTACTAATTTTCCCAGATTTCATTGACATGTAATCAACAGGTTAATGTAACCATTTACTCTATGGGATATAGCCATTATCACATAGGTGAACATTCTAGATACTAATATCCATCAGATGGCAATTAGCTTAATTTGTATAATTAATAATTAAACTGTTGCCATTTTTGCATATATTGGTGGTTTAAAAAAAAACAACAAAAAAAAACGACCTACCGACCCAAATTTTTTAGAGACCTGTGACTGGAAACATCTTTCTTATCTTTCCGATGACATAAGAAACTAAACATAAGTCCATAATTAGCAGAGAAAATCCAAATTTATTATCAAAATACACTGAGGTTTTCACATTCTTGTCTGCGGAATCTGCTCTATTCCAGAAATAGATGCAAATGAGGTTACTTGTTTTGACTGTCAACATTCTATTTACCTTATTTTTATTTAAATCACACAGTATGTACAAAAAACATAGTTACCGACGTTTTGCTAACATTAAAATTTTTGCCAATTTTAACATTTTTTGTACCTGGCTAATGCAGTCAACTCGTTTTTTTTAAATAAACCAGGCTTACCGGTTATCGAAATAGAAAAGATTCAGAGTGAAAACTTCCATAAAATTTGATAATAAACTTGGATATTCTCTACTAATTGACAAATTCATGTTTTCTTACTGGTTTCATAGGAAAGATTAATAAAAGGACCTATCAACGACAATCAACATTTGATTGGTAAGTTTTGATTTTGTGTTCAAAATCGATGTGCAACTGGCACTACTGGGATTATGCATTTTTTGTGATCTGTTTTTCTTGTTATCTTTACAGTAGATCTAGTTATTTAGGACAACGAGCAATTTGGTTTTGTTTTTTTTTTCAGAAAAAAGGGATATTTTGTGTTCTGGGTGATTGTAGTTCAATCTAATAATACAAATAGCCCATTTATTAGCTGAAATTGACCAAATCTGACATACTGGCCAGAAAAGAACCTCTAATCAGGTGCCTGTGTAACCGGCCAGTTGACCACACGATTGCGAAATCTAATTACAATAATCAAAACTTCCAATTATCCGGCATGACAGCAACCGTTTATACCGTTTTCCAAGTTTTTGACTGTGTTTAATTGTAAAATACAACATATAGACTCACCATCAATTTTGATTTATCGCCGATCATCAAAATATTCTACACACGTTTTCTACATGTAGAGCATGAGTAAAACCCAGATCAGCGTACACCACTGTACTCAGTACAGTATATAAAACACATAACACGGTCCAAGACAAGGGTCTATTTTTAAGCCCTTTAAAATATTAAGTAAATGTTTATTACGGGTAGATCTAATTTCTTCGCATCAGATCTATTTCAAAAGCAAAATTAAATTATTTGAGTATGAACCACAAGGGTTTATATTTAAGCGGCCCTTTAATATACTTTATTAATTTAAAATACTTTATTACCGGTAATTTCTTTCCATCAGAATTATTTCAAGGGACAATACAATTCCTAGGCTATGAACCGCTTTAGTTAGAGTTTTCGTGATCTGGTTTTTATAAATTTCACCGTACAGGGTTAGATGTACAAGGTGCGTGTGTGGCGCATAATAGCGACACTGTTATCTCAACCTCGTTACAATCCGTCTGCGATTTGATTGGTCACACGGTTCACGGTTAAACCGCTCTGTGATTTGATTGGTCACACGGTTCGAACCGTGAAGCGCTAAAGCGTGCATCGTGAAACGTAAACCGCTTAGCGTGTACCGTGAAGCGTTTTGCGTGCGTGTCACGCCGATCAAAACCGATTTTACACGGAACCGAATCGCAGGCTTAGCTGTAACATGCAGACACTTCAAACAATCATAACAGAAGTTGAGGCGATTAATATGAACTAAGGCCTGCCTCAATGCGAGCTCTAGTGCATAACTCTTTTATTCTTTTTTTTTCATTATTTTTTTTTTCAAGAAAACTTTTTAACTTGCTGCTTCTGAATAACTTGAAACATCTTGAACTACAATTTAATAAACCAAAATGTAACAAAAAAGCTTTTATTTGGGTTGTTACACTTTAGCAACAAGCAATGCATTTTACTATCTGTCTTTACTCTGATTATAACACTACAAAAAATAAACTGTTGTAGGTTTCATTCAGGTGGCATTGGAAGCTGACAGAGCATCACTATGAAAAACTGGATCTAAGGTTCAAGTCCTGGTCAAGGCTATTCTTTCCGACCCAAAACTGCCACATAAATATTAATATGTAAACAAAAAAGTCCCTCCTGCTTTCACACTCGGGGCTTGGGACCCGAAGATGGTGCATTTGCCTATTTTGTTTTGGTTCTTCTTTTATGTACAAGCCTAAAGCTAATATTGAAATGCTGGTAATAGCACCATTGCTAACACAGAATAACACGTGATAAGAATCTAATTATACTGATATACTGGAAACATAAAAAATAGTATTATTATAAATATTTGCATTAAGGTTCCCATTTCAGGCATGACTGCATCAAAATAGGCATATGTTACAAAGAAAATGCACGATAGACAATATAATGGATGCACACAGATACAAGATAAACTATAGGACGCAAAATACCGTTGCACCAAAATGCAGTAAATGTTTCTGGCATATGAAAAAGCTATAATCAAACCTGTCATAAGCAGCCACCTGCCAATAGCAACCACCTGTCTTAAACAGCCAGTTTGAAGATGTCCTAAACCGACACATTGTTCTAATTTTTATCTGTCTTAAGCAGCCATCTGTCTTAAACAGCCACTCCCTTGGGTGGCTGCTTAAGACAGGTTTGATTGTAATTATTAAAAACATAACGCTTATGATGATTTTAGAAGCACCACAATCTAACATGTGATTCCTCGTGTTTGTAAATCCATTGAATAATAAGGGTATAAAAATATGTCTGTAATTTTCTTACAATATGATAGATTTTACTGCGCTTTGCAAGAGTGATTGAGAAATTAAATCAAAATATCACTAATCAGTTTGACTTCCCCGCTCTGTTTCAATCGCGATGATGTCACGCGTTGCCTCACAAAATGGAGATCAATACAGTAACTGTAAACAATGGCAGCATGCCATAGGAAATTTAAATTTTGCGATTTTAAGCTTGATATCTGTTTGAAAGAAAAATCCAGGAATTTACAGCATAGGACTTTTTTTGTATTCACAAAACGGGTATTAGTTTTTAGATTTGTTAAGAAATCGCCCCTTTTAGGTTGTCACAAATGAGCTGGGACAAACTATAACAATATATGATATTTTGACATTATGGTGTGGCATACTATTGAGGTGTAGAAATCTATATGAAAAAAGTCACCATCTTCTGGAATATTATGAATAACAAAATTCTTATTGTTTATGTGCAAAAATCATTTGTTCAGTTGTTTTTGCCAACACTCTGGCATTTTGTATTTTGCCTTTTTTGGCCACCTCAGTCTGAGGAAAATGAAAGTAAATTCAATCTTATTAATTGTTATTAAAATGACAAAATGCATATTTTTGTTTGTCAGTGACCAGGAAAATTAGAATTAATTACACTTATTTAATCGAATAAATCAAACGTTTGTGATAAGGTCTTCAGCATGGGCGAATCGTTATGGGGCGAATCGCCTATTCATGTAAACAAAATGCTTATGCACTGCAGAAACGAAAGTGAGAACATGGGCCGACGTTTCGCATATATTTGACAAACACATGTACAAACATAATGAAATCTACCTCAAAGCATTCTAAAAGATCTGTCAGGAAGCCTGAATCGCTAAGTTTACTGGCGCGGACGAAAAGGTTGATGGTGTTTTGACAGCCTCGGTCTGATTTGATAGTTGCACGCGCGATTGATATCCGACATTACGTCATATGTATATTTTTATAAAAAAAAAAAAACAGACCTATAAAAATGATTGTATATTTTGTGTTACAAATGCATTATGCTGACTATTCTTCTTATTAAAAATAAGAATAAATAATAAATAACACGATCCTGTGAATTTTCGGAATATTATATTTTCCGAAAACTTTTTTTTTATTTTATCGATTTTCTTGCGTTTTTTTTTATCAGGTGATTACACATGATTTAAATAGAAAAACTGGAATGTTTCAATGCCATATCTTGTTTAGTTTTTGAGAAAATTGGAAAATAAATTCAGTGTCAAACTTCGATTCCGATCGGAAGAGGTGATTCCGATCGGAATGATTCCTGCGTTTATTTACTTCCGATCGGAATGATTCCTGCGTTTATTTAATTCCTATCGGAATTCATGTAGCATTTATCTTTCCGAGCGGAATCAGTCCTGTGGGAAAAGTTATTTGAACATGTAGTTTAATCGCAAACTATGTCGTGTTTATAATTTCCAGTCAGTAAAGTCAGTTGTTGTTTTTCTGATGAAAATGAAAAAAAAATAGATTGTGATAAAAGAAAAACACAATGTAAACGCACTATTCTGTAAGTAAGTTATTGTTATTATATTTTGTTGACAAAATCTGACTCTCTTGGTCATGATTGACAACTTGACATTATTGTAATCGTCAACATCGTTTACTGTTTTCGTCAAAATGACTCATTACATTAATTTAGATAATTATCTATATATCTCCATTATTTTTACCTTTTAATACGATAGTGCTGATCAAGAAATACAGCAAAATGATATAGATTAAAGTCCTTTGTTGTGCTCACACAGACACGGTCTCGTGCACTAATACAGCCGTCACATAATACATGTTGTACTTGTATGTGTGTAATATTATATAAAGTTATCTCCAGTATGAATAATTGAAGAAGTGAAATTCGTTATTCAGTTTCTCATTCATGCTTCTATTTTTTAACTTCACGTACTTTTTGATTTATATTCTAAGATTACTTGTCAGACTTGCTGATCCTTTTCAGTCCTGTCGGTTATTTTCTTGACAAAAGTTAATCTCATTTTTTTCAATTTGAAATTATACAATGCAGATTATGGAGTGTTCTTGATTTGAAAATATCGCGTTAAATACTGAGTTAAAGGTTTCATAGTAAGTTTCATCGTTTTATCGGTTAATCAAAATGGGTACCTATGTTTACTTACTTGTGTAAATTTTATTACATGAAAAGGGAACTTTAAGCTCAACTTGGTTCTAATCGTTATGTTTCCGATATTTCGCATTAACCGGCTAAAAACCGAGACTGCAATATTTCATGTCAAAAAATAAATATTTCAAAACGTTTTATCCTTTTCTATTTTAATAAGCGATAAGTTGGTTGTTTTTGAATTACATTTGCATGACGCACGGATACATGTATAACTTCTAAATCACCGGCAGAATATGATCTCTTGGGCAGCAGTCCTGAAATCGGTGGAGAACTCATTTTATAAGAGAACATGTTTAATCGACAATGTAAAAGAAATTCACAAATACAAGTTTTTAAATTCATATAGTTATTGTTGTTATTTCACCTAAATTTTACAATAACTATTGTATTTAAAAAAAGAGAGAAACATGTAATTCAAGAAAAATCAACATTATCTTTAAACAACAGTGCCAAAATGCCACAAAATACGCCCGTCAAAAAGTTTGGCTAATTTGCCACATTTTTCGTATAAATAAAGAGCCAACACTCTTAAGTGCCTGAAGCAACTTGGCTGGTTATCGAACTTGGCAGAGATATTATGCCTACCAACATATTCACCAAGTTTGATAAAGACCGGATGAAAACTCTTTGACTTAGAGAGCGGAAACAGTAATTTTGGACAATTCAAGGGCCATAATTCAGGAGTGCCTTGGGGGATTTGGCTGGTTATAGAACTTGGTCGAGACATTATGCACACCAACATATTCACCAAGTTTGATAAAGAACTGATGAAAACTCTTTGACTTAGAGAGCGAAAACCCTGTGGACGCCGCCCGCCAACCCGCCCGCCCGCCGCAGGTGTTCCCATAATACGTCCCGTTTTTCAAACGGGCGCATAAAAATCGTGAACAAGTTATAGTATACAGTAGTGTGTTGTAATTACCATCATCTCAGATTTGATGTAAAAGTTACGTTTTAACTTATACTATTTTGAAGATAATGATTATTAAACAAAAAACATCGGTTTAATACAAGAATAATAATTCGGTTAAAATCTGTATGAAATTAGGATACCCACATGGTCTCGTACGATTATGGATACGCATAATAGAACTGTTAGTTTGAAAAATTCCGATCGGAATGTTTCCTGTGTTTATTTAATTCCTATCGGAATTCATTTTGTATTTATCTTTCCGAGCGGAATCAGTCCTGTGGGAAAAGTTATTCCGAACATTTATTTTAATCGCAACTTATGTCCTATTTATAATTTCCAGTCAGTAAAGTCAGTTGTTGTGTTTCCTTGTGAAAATGAAAAAAAAAAAGATTGTGATTAAAGAAAAACAAAATGTAAATAGCATTTTATATATACACTCACTATTCTGTAAGTAAGTTATTTTTATTATATTTTGTTGACAAAATCTGACTCTCGTGGTCATAATTGACAACTTGACATTGTTGTAATCGTCAACATCGTTTAATGTTTTCGTCAAAATGACTCATTACATAAATATAGATAATTATCCTTATATCTCTGACTTTTATCGTCATAATACTTGGTTATTGTATTATATTAAAAAAAACGATTTGTTTAACTGTTGTCTTACTAGAATATTCACCATATTTTCTGATCTGATCTATTTTGAATTCCGACAGAATTGAGTATTTCCGATAGGAATGAATCCGACTGGAATATTTTCTTTTGATGAAATTTCCAATGGAAATGATATTGATCAAAACCAAGTTTTCATGAACCGTTAAATGTTAAGTTCTTTAACTGTTTGAATAACAAGAAGAGAATAACATAAAAACTTATTGCGGCATTTCCTTATTCAGTTGTGTATACGAGTTTGTTTTATTTGGCACAAAAAGCACCCATAAAGCTAACAGTACCGCATTTTCAACGTATAGGCTTGAATGTGGAATAAGATATTTCTTTAAATAAAGGATCTCCAGCTTGAAGTATTCCCCTTAGGAAAATTCTGATTCCACTTTCATCATGCTTAAGCTTATACGATGCTATGCTGTCAGTATGAACAATAATTGTGCATGTATTTAATACATTTATAAGTGTTCGGTGCGCTATTGATTTTAGATCGAGAATATATCAAATTAAATGTTTTTACTTCATCCGTCACTGTGTTTCTTATTCTCTGTGGTGGCGATCCTTACTGAATTGCGCTTCGTTTCTCCAAGGCTAGAAATGCAATTTATTATTATTTAAGCAAACATAAAAGAAACTCAAGAGTAAACAATGCTAGAAACTGACTGTATTTCACGTTCAGAATTTGTAGAACGTAGTCCTGTTATATTTTTCATAGACGCATATACAATCTCACTAAAGTCAGATCTAACAAAATGTTAGATTTGATGACGGCCCGCAGTCACTGTACATAAGTAATAGCGGTTTTCCCCCGATTACTATTTTTAGAAAATGCCAACACAGGAAGCGTATTTATAACGCTCGCAAAATGATCTGAAGATGTCATTACATTAGAAATGCATGCAATACTACATAAACACATATATATATATCTCCAGTAAAATATGTCTTACGCAAGCTGTCAACACTTTCCATGAGTTAAAATACTATTTTTACGTTCACTTTTGCGATTTTATAGGCGACAATCTGATTGGTTCAACGGGTTGTGATAAAAGCATGTTTTAGTTTCTCGTAGTCAGATCCTGATAGCGTAACGGGTTTCAGGAAATGATTTTTATCAGATTGACGCATACAGAGTGTAATTTAATAAGTTACTTTTCTTGCCTTCGATGTATGTTATTAACTTGGTCTTAGTGATACAAACGATCTATTACAATTATAATAGAGTTTATACATTTGGCAAAAATTCTATAAAACACATGTCAGGCACACAGCTTTCTTCAAATCGATAAGTAAAATATTTTTCTATTATACGTATTTTACGATTAGACTACTAGAAAAATTCTTTCACATTCTGCACTATACAAGCACATTCATCATGTTCATATCTACAAGTAGTCTACAAATCAAATGATAAGTTATAATGAAATGTCCGAAAGAAGTTTTATTTTCGCTTGCATGTTGTTGTATAAAATTTATGTTTAAAACATATGCCTGAACGGAAAATATTAACATAACTATAATATAATTGAATGCGTCATTTTGTTTGAAATACAGTATTCATTCAGTTAAAGTGTGTTATTTATTAATTTATTAGTACTAAATAATGAACAAGATTGGTTTCAAATGTTTCGCATAACTGGTTATATAAATTCTTTCATTTTGCCTGTGTAAAGAAAAAATATTAACATTACGAAAGACAAAAACAATCATAAAACAAAAATCAATATTAAAGCGATATTAGACCGGAAGTTGTTGAAATTATTAAACAGGTATTTCAAACGACATTAAGACTGTATAGATACAGATGACTGAAAGTTGTTTTAAGTGTTTAGTCACGTATTCGAGTGTACGACTAGTTAGAAAAATGCACGTGTTTTAATAGGACATAATATCGGCTGTGTTTCGCATGAATGACCGCGCGATTCGTGCAAAAAGTAAAGAAATGCCAACTACACAGAAATGTAGTCGTCGGAATAGTATTATATTTTGATTGTATCTTAAATTTATGTTAATCAAAGTTAATAATAAATCGTTAACGTGTGTTTGATAACGACGGGGAATGAGAATCAACCACCTTTAACATACTCATAATTGAAAATTATTTTCAAAGCAATTGTTTTTTTTATTAATCCGAATCCCATAACTGACTGTGTAAAGACGATGTGTTTTGTTTAACATGATTAATACAATAGTTATATGTAAATTTTAATATTGGGTGTTAAAGATCCTCTCTTGTTAACTTATTTCGATAAAAAAGAAGAAATTTACACGTTTGAGATTAAAGAAAAAATATGACGTTTTCGGGATTCGAACCAACGACCTGCAGAACCACGAGTCAAAGATATAATGTTGAGAAACGGTCTAGATCATTAGGCTAATGCGGAATTTGTACGAATGATATATCATTCCAAATATATACTTGTTCTGGGATTCAGGGGCGGATCCAGAGGTCTCTTCGCCGGGGGTTCGGTGCCCCCTCCCCCTTCACAAAAATGAAAGGAAGTAGCGTGTTTGGTGTTACCGCACTTCTTTACTCAACCATGCCAACTATATAGCTATAGCTGTTTAATTTGAATGAAAACAGTACACTATTAAAGACGGGAATCTCTTTTAAAAGAGAGAAAGTCGAGTTTCTTTTTTCTTTTTTCCTCGGTGAAGAGGCGACCGCCACCTCCGAGCCCTACGTTTTACATTCTAAAAGCTGAAAGCGGTATTTGTGTATTTCATTTTAATAATGCTTAGATTTTGATTACTAAAATAGACCAGATAATTATACATCTATGCGCTGTCTACGGTAGAATACTAGGCCTAACCCCCGCCAAGAGATCTCCAAAAGATTAGAATTGTTCAAGTTATGTCACAACTATCTCATCTACAACAAATTTCCCACAATGTGGATAATTATATTCTTAAGTTGTCATCTATTATATATTACAATTACGATATAAAAATTCACTGCAGTATTTTCGCTAGTCTGGTTCCCATCGTTCTGTTAACTGTGCCGGGCCCGGTCGAGAAGACACTTCCGTGCCGACAACGTAACAAGAATATATATGTGCTCAAACTAAGCTAAACATTAGACGGGTCTCAGTTTTTATCGCATGTATTAGTACAGTGGTTTTATCACTTGTACCCGTCCACTGCTGGATGCGAAATAGACGAGTTTATTTTTGAAAATAGGATGTCATTTCTTAAAATGGACCCGTCCATTTCCTGCTGCCAATTGCCGCAGGCTAACGATTGTCACCTGCTGGTGTTGTACATAAATCAGGAATCTTTATCATCGATATGGTGTAATGGTCGAAGCAGATTAAGCTGCAGTCATTTTATTAGATGCTTAAATTGTCATATTTTCAATATATGTTGCTAATAAAAATGAAATGTCGAGGTTTAAAGCTTAAAATATTTCAGAGCGAACTAAAGAGTATAAGCGATATCAGATATTATTGTGAGAATCACCGAATTAATGCTTATAATGAAACATACCACCAAACTTGTGCCCCTATAATCGGTGTCTGGCGGGGGAGGGGGCATTTAGCTTTTATATGGCCACCAAAACATATTGGTCACCTACCATAAATGCGTATGAAAATGAAAATAGCAATGTAGATGCTATTAAATGCCGGAATTGTAAATACCAAAAACAGCCATCATCATCAGCAGCACCTGCTGCATCATAATCATCATCATTATTATCATCACCATAATCATCATCATCATCATCACAGTCTGCAGTAGCAGCATCTGCAGAACCTACAATAAACAGTTTATTTAAATTACAAAGATCCCGTGGTCTCCGATGAATTATATTGCAAATCTGCAAGCCAAAAAAATAAAAATAAAAATAACATGTGATGATGATGATGATGATGTTGTTGTTGTTGTTGTTGTTGTTGTTGTTGATGTTGTTGATGATGATGATGATGATGATGATGATGATGATGATGATGATGATGATGATGATGATGATGATGATGATGATGATGATGTTTGAACACGATGAAACAAATATATCTTATCATTTTACTAAGTTTCTTTTTTAAATTCTGAACTTTTATGTATAACATTGTTATAATCTCCATGAAACAAGAACCGGGAAGAAAAAGGTACTTAATGCTCCTGACTTGCACGTTATCCTTTTTGTACTCTATGGTTGCATTAGATCACTTAAAAACGCGATAAAAGATGCGAGTCGGGATTTCGCATCGCGTTTAGACGACCTCCTACCGTGATCTTATCGATTTCGCATAGTGTCTTCATAATTTACCAACCCATAGATCGGCGGAGCGAAACGATTGTCCCCAGAAACATCAACACATATCCTGGTTTGGTAACCCGTCTGATATACTAGTTTCACGCGGTAAATAATCTCAAGACTAAAAATGTCATAATTTATTTAGTGCACGGAACAAATTAAATAGTTAAGTTAATGTCATTTTTTACAGCAATAACATTTTGCGGAGTGTATAAGGATATAATGATAATCGCCGTACAAATATATTCGGAAGGTGTAATCGGTGCAAAAATGTATTAATTAAGAAGATCAGTTAAAGAAAATTCACCGAAAAGAAAGCGCCCAATTCCTTTTGAAATAGAGTACAGTTTAAAGTTTGTAACCCGTCTTATATACTATTGTCACACGGGAAATAATCGCAAGATTAAAAATTTCATACATATTTTATTTATTTATTGGACTCAACACATTAAAAAAATAAAATTAGGAGTTAAATAGTTAAGAAAGTGTCATTTTGTACAACCATAACACTTACGGCGTATATAAGGATATTATTGTGATAATTGCTTTACAAATAAAACACGCGAATATTCTTCAAGTGTAAACGGTGCTAAAATGTATTCATTAAGAAAAGCAGTTAATGTAAAAATTGCACGCTTTCTTTTCGGAATAAAGAATACTTAAAAGTTTCTTTTTTATATAAACATTACTTCATAAGAATCCAGCGGAAAAGGAAGGGGGTTATACATGTCGTTAGTGCTATAGTAAAAATGGTTGAACCCAGCGATTCCGAAAGAATTCCGATGTCTCTCATACTCTTATTCATTCTCTATTAAAGCAGAGTTCTGCCTTATTTTATTTATAAGACTCGAAATAATTGTGAATGTGCATCTGAAAAATGCAGGCAATTGAAAAGCTTTATTTATTCCTTAGATTCGAACTTTCGTTAAAATAAGATCAAAAAAATTAAACTTGCAAAGAAACAATTAGACGACATTCTACATTTATTAGACAAATTCAGAATTCATTCAATCAAAATTTACGTTATATTCCAATTAACAGAAATTCAAAGATATTTAATTATAAGTGATCATCTCATATTGTCATCATAAACTGATAAAACAAAATCATGAGACGCATTAATCATTAACTAAATTCCAGATTTCCACATTCCTGCCATTTTAAGTTCATTACTAAAAACAATGATGATGACGTGTTTGAAACAGTATCAAGCATTAAACACAATATATTTACTTGTACACTTTCATTAACTTATGAGATTTAAATCCCGTTTTTAATAATGATGAGTAAACATATACGCCTATATAAATTAATTTTCAATATTTAGAAAGCTTCATCAAAAGTCCAAAATATTAAGTTTTAGATTAATAGCTAATCATTTTGTTAGTTCCCATTTCCCTTTAAACAAGAATTTTCCAAAAAAATTATGAACAAGGACATTATGGTGTTATAGTAAATTCAATTTTAACCTAGCTAGTGCGCCAAAAGACGGACGTACCGAGGTTAATTCAAACTAATAAAATAATTAAATCACCAAATT
>JAZAYU010001330.1:0-58129 GCA_038501625.1 Corbicula japonica
ATTAACTTTTCATTTTGAAAATGCAAGATTATTACAATCACTTTAACAATCTATTTTCATATTATTTATCATGGGCACCTTTTAGGATGACTATATATACTGATGGGTTGTCTATTTCAGAGTATGAAAATATAAATAATTCAAATATCATATTAACAAGAAGAAGATGTCTGGACAGGGCTCTGACTGGCATATTTGTCAAAGAAATGTAAGACTGAAAAAACAGTCATGCCAAAATTTAGATCAATATCAATACACTGCTATGAAAAAGCTTCGGCAGAGCAGTTAATTTCAGATATGTATCCTCGGAAATATTCTACATAAATCAATCGGTTATTAAAATTTAAAAATGAAATACTACTAAACATATCATACTAATAGACATAGTCTAGCGGACCCCACCCGGCACGTCATCTCTGAATGGAAGAGTTTCGGCACGAAATAAAGATAGAAGTTAAACAGGTTTATATCTTACTTTAGATCACGCGTCATTCTCTTAAATGTCAAATATTAGCATCATTTCCTTTACCCAACTAGAGGAGCGCTGTTGATGGTCGGCATTCCGGCGGAACCTGGGACAGGCAAAAGGGTTCTTAGTGCTTTATACACCCGAACAGCCCACGAAAGAGTGTTATGTGCTTTCTCTGGCGAAACTTCAATCCACACGTTCTTGTTCAGGTCGTAATGATTTAAAGTAGAAATAGCATAAGCAGCCTCGATGGCAGCCTGTGTAAGCCGGTACGGGTCGTCCGACTCGAGACCACCAGCGTCAATATAAATCCTCTGCTCTGGTCGGTTCATGGAGAACAAGGGATCCTTTAGTGTCTTGTTGTTAAATGCAAAATCACACGTGACCAACGTGTCATTGTTCATTGGCCACCAGAACGAAGGCGACTGGCAAGCAGCGAACGAAAATACATCCGGTCGGGTCCAAACAGCATGGCACGCCATTAAACCACCTAGTGAGTACCCCATTATACCAACATTATCCAGGCTGGTCCGGTTTGATGTTAACTCGGATGCTTTTGGAAGCGCTTCTTGAACGAGAAAATCCAGCGTCTGTTCACCGAGACCTGTATTAAAGGAAGGCTTGCCGCATTTGTTTTTCATATACCATAGCCATTCAACAGAAGTAAGATTGTCCGGTAAACACCCGTCACACTTATTATCTAATGTTCCGTTGATGCATTCAAGTTCTACACCGGAAGTAGGTGTAAGAAGATCCTCCCGTCCGTGTGGACCATGGAAATCTCCGAAGCCTATCAGAATAAACTCCTGTGCTATGGCTGCTGGATATATCGGCACCTCAAACACGTACTGAAGAATGGCTGCAAATTGCGGCTCCAGATCGAACACGAGCAGTACAGGGTATTTCTTCAGGGTGTTTTCTTTAAAGCTAGGGGGCGTGTAAAGAGCCAGGTTGCGCGTTTGTCCGATGTATAAGGAATCCACTTGATAACCGGAGACTACACCAGTTTTCGTGAAGAACCAAGGATACTCAATAAATGTAGGCTTGTCGTTAAAGTAGGAGGAAGCTGCTGAGATAGGGAAATGTATGGCGAACGTTGCACCCAGCATGTCTTTTACATCGTCTACGAATATTCGATACTCCAGCGTGTCCTTGTCGAGGTACGATTTGTCGGGACAGTTCTGGCACTGGAAACCCATTATAGATGATTGGTAAACCATCCTTAACGTCCATGTATCGGAGGAAAATTGAGTTAGCATCACTCCCTTTGTCCATTTTAGCCCAAGACCACTGCCTCTGATATAAAGAGCTGATCCACCGAATTTCTGCAAAAACAGGTTTACATAAATGCATAGTTTTGTCTTACTTCATCTATATGGAACTAATAAACACCTCAATAACAAATGAATATAAATGTATTAGTTTCCAAGTCATATGTCACGCAACCATCCCAAAATGGGGCTTACTGACTTTGCAATAAGTATAGGGTCTTATCAAATTGTGAGCTTACATGTTCCGAAAAGGATCTTATCTGATTTCTAGATGCATTAAGAATGCTTCCCTGACTGAATGGCGAACGGTGTAGAGCCTGATAGACTGCGCGGATGAGCACGTTGATCCGGTGCTACACTGGCTGTATTGGCCAGTATTTGTCAAAATATACATTAAAGACAAATGATGTGACAGCTGCGGAATATGTACAGAAATATTTGAACATGGAATTTCGTGATTGTGGTTTCGATCAATACAGCTTCCAAGAGTCATTGATTTCCCGTGATTGACGAGAGATATTGTTTTGTTTGCTCAACCTTCAAACGCCCAGAATTCCGGTCGTCAATGGTATGAGCAGGCAAACGGTCGGAATGATGGTTTTGCCTAAGAATCATTGAAGTCTTTATAAATTAAACACACAATTTTTTTTCGTTTTATGTTTCCATCTGTGAGTTTGCTGCTTTAAATACTACCTTTCCCTGTTAAGATTTACGGTATGAATAACTGCATAAAGAAAGAAGTATAATATTTCAGTGCATTTCGGTAAACCCGTTGCACAAGTTTACTAAATGTAAAATCATTTGTATTTCACTGGTATCCAGACTGCTCAGAATTGACATGTTTTGATAAGTGTAAACGTTTTTTTTAAGTAACAGTTTTCAAAAGGTCAATACCAGCACACAGCTGGATATTCTAACTTACCCCCAGGTTTTCTACCGGGTATTTGATGACAATGTCAAAGGTAAGGTTTTGATTGATTTCTGGGTCTACTCGTGTGACGCACGTGTTTCCCAAGCAAAGCCCTGGTTTACCGTCAGGTGTCAAACACGGCTTTCCCTCATCACAGCTCCATACTCCAGACAAATATAACGAACTGCTTATGAGCAGCAATATCCAATAAACCTTCATTCTGAAAACAAACAATTGAATTAAAGAATACAGCCAGTATTTGTACAGACCAAACTTTGATGTCTATTGCTAGTTAACATTCCTTTTGAATTTACAATTATTATTATTATTTTATTATTATTATTATTATTATTATTATTATTATTATTATTATTATTATTATCACAAACGTACTTATTGGTAATCCATTTATATTCATAGTCACTAAATTTCGTAATTTTCGATAAATCAACAATGTTGTTTGTTCTTCAATTTTCTAAATTTACTTTCAAGTACCATTTTATAACTTGTGGCGATTCAAAATTTCTGGATCGATCTCTCCAGAAAATTCATGAAAATTAAAGCCCCACGAATATTAATGAATTCACAGTCTTATCATCAGCAGCAGCAGCAACAGCAGCAGCAGTGCAGACGAATACTCTGAATTATCGGCATTATCATTATCATCAGGTGTATCATCACCTTCGTCGTCATAAAATTTTATAAGATAAATTATTTCACTTAGCTTCACTTAGCTTTCAGCGATAAATGTATAATGATAAAAAGAGCTTTTGTTGTTAAGTTTTTTTTAACAGTGTATGTAATATATTCCAAATAATGATCGGACACTCGTATTAAGAAAACAGCCGTCTATCTAACCAACCAGCTCGTTTGCTTTATGCAAATAAGTGTTCGTCACTTCTATTTTGGTAAAATAGATCTAGAATGATGATAATGAATTGGTTAAAAGTTAACTCCCCATTGATAACAGTCATATCGACCAGTTTTAACAAAATTAATAACCGTTTGAAAGTATACGAAAGAAAATACCAATTTTGTTGACTAACCTTATGTAAAGTTTTAAAAATGTTAATTATCGATCTTCGATGCCACATGGAAAGTTAACCTGCGTTCGATCTCCACGTTGGCAGGACGAGTGTCCGAAACCTGCACTAAATTTAGCAACACATTCATTTTACGAAGCATCATCTCTAACTTTTAAAACTCAGAAAGTTTGGTTAGTTGGAAAGGTACTGAATATTAATTTTGGTGTTCGTTCTACATATTATTTATATAAGTGACCAGGACTTCGTTGATTATGAATTAACTCAACTCTTACCTGTAATCGACAGCAAACAGCCTATCTTGCATACCGGGCGTAGCTTGTATACCCGGCCTTTTATGTCAGTTGGACCACGTGGGGCATACAAATGAGCAAGAGTCCGCTGATTCGTCATCATTGTGTTTCCCGATAAGAACACATGACAGTTACGTCACCTCTGAAATGTATACTTAAATGCTTCGATAAGATATGGTTTTATACTGACTCAAAGTAGTAACTTATGTCCTCGATCCCGGAGATACATGCACGGGTATATCGCAGTAAACCATTTTACGTTTGAAAAAAAAACATTTTGAAGACTTCTAATACGGTGCAAACCTTGCGGTTTCAGTTCTGCACTGTTCAAACGTTTGCCGGACCATTATTTTCAACTCAATTTCTACTACGTTCATAAGAAGTATAAAAGTGTTTAGATATAGACTTATTCAATACCTTATGGGGTCGTCACACTATGACGTTCTGGCCTGCGATCTACGACGTTTGATAAAACGTTGTTAGTCGTTCATGGTTGCTAGTAAAGCGCCAGAAGTGCGTTGTGTGAACGCTAGTGAACGTCGGTGAACGTCGATGATCGCCGAGAATCGGCGGAGAACGCTTGTCCGGAAAAAAATTTTGAACATGCACACAATTTTTCACTGAGACCAGCGTTCTATAACGTTTAATTTTGAACGCTGAAGAACGTTTAAGAACGTTCGTGGAGCGTTTTACTAACGTTCGCCGAGCGTTGCACGCGTTCGGCTATCGTGAGTCAGTCGTTACTCAAGCGTTACTTGGTTGTTACAAATCGTTTGCTTTGCTATGAACGACTCACTGGCGACCTGTCAACGATCGCTGAACGGTCCCCTAGCGCACGCAGCATGTGACTAAAGTGAAACGAACGTCCATTTGGCGTTCATTGAGCGTCATTCGAGCATTACCCGAACGTCCATACATCAGCACGCTCGTCTAACGTTGACCAAACGTTTTTCGCGCGCCAGTGGCCCGTGAGAACATTCTAATGGTTTAAGGGTTTTCTTACTTGGTCGTTGTTACACGCTTCTAGAGCGTTAGACACACGCAAGAAGTGCGTTAGATTAAACGTTAAGTACACGCCAGATGTGTCATCCTCATTCTAGAACACTAAAAAAATTAACGATTAAAACGTTCAGAGAACGTTGACCAGAACGTCATAGTGAGACGGCCCCTTTACCTGGATTTTAGTATTAGACCGTACTAAAGCGTTTTCGACTAGCTTTTATACGCTGTCGATACAACGTTTCAAAGCCGTTTGGCAACCGTTTTATGTAGGGTCATTTTCAATACTGCATTAACCCGTTTAAAATTGTTTCATCAAAATGATATTACGTTTAAACTTATGGGGCCGTCACACTACGACGTTCTGGTCAGCGTTCTACTACGTTTGAGGAAACGTTGTTAGTCGTCCAAGGTTGGTGTGATATAGCGCCAGAAGTGCGTTGTGTGACCGCTGGTGAACGTGGGTGATCGCCGGGAAGCGGCGAAGAACGCTTGTACAGAAAAATGTTTTGGACATCCACAAACATTTTCACTGAGACCAGCGTTTAATTTTAAACGTTGAAGAACGTCAAAGAACGTTCGTGGAACGTTTTACTAACGTTCGCCGAGCGTTACATGCGTTCGGCTATCGTGAGTCAGTCGTTACTCAAGAGTTATTTGGTTGTTACAAATCCTTTGCTTTGCTGTGAACGACTCACTGGCGACCTGTAAACGACCGATGACCCCTAGCGCACACAGCATGTGACTAAAGTGAAACGAACGTCCTTTTGTCGTCCATTGAGCGTCATTCGAGCGTTACCCGAATTCCATGCATCAGCACGCTCGTCTAACGTTGACAAATCGTACGAACATGCTAATGGTTTCGGGTGTTCTTGCTTGGTCGCTGTTACACGCTTCTACTGCGTCACTCGGACACAAGCTACTGATGCGTTAGACTTAAACGTTAATAACACGCCAGATGTGTCATTCTAGAACGCTCTAAAAGTGAACGATTGAAACGTTCAGAGAACGTTGACCAGAACGTCATAGCGACGGCCCCTTTAATGAAAACCTTAATATAACGTTTTTCAAAACCATTTGGACGTGTTTTAGTGTTAAATTGTTTTTCAGAGTTGTTTGCCAACCGTTCAGTAAAAATGTTACGGCAGAGACGTTTAGAAACTAGATCAACACGTTTGTCAACTTCAAACCCTTCCAAGAACATACAAACAGGTTCATTACAATGACGTTTGGTAAACGTTTTCAAGACGTTTGAGCTTTTCTCAGTAGATAAAAAAGGCGTTTTCCACGTCATTTGACAGCCTTATAATAAAATGAAGTGAAATCACCTATTTATATATGCGGTATTATTTGAGGGGATTGCTTTATTTTTCTTTATTTCATTTCAGATGATTAAGGTATTGGTATTTATGTGAAATGAATTTTCAACTAAGCAAAGCTTCTACTAGTTCTAGATTACTTCTTAAATGTTACATAGATAAAACCCGACTGGGAACCATTTTATCCATTACCAACTACTTGCAATTTTGTATAGCTTAACAAATGTTTAAATTCTTTCTCAACTCAATCAGTTTTCACGTGTTCGACTCTTAAAAACGTCTTATCCCGAAGAAGACCAGACCTGGGTAAACGGATTTTAATATAACCCCAATTAATACATAGTTATTTCCCTTAGAATTAATTGCAACTTGCTGGAGTTCAACATTTCTGGGGATAAAAAAACAACACGAATTGCGGCGTTACATGCGCAACAGTGGCGATAGGCTGATTAAAAAGCGATACAGGTAAACGTTTGAAGAAGAAATATGAGCAATTTCAAATCAAATAAATCTTTATGACAACATGTTGCAGGAACATGAAATGATTAAAGGAAGTGTCTCCTCGACCGGTCCCGGTCGAGGAGACCCAGAGTCTCCTCGACCGGCTGCCGGTCGAGGAGAATATACACGTAGGACTGTCTCCTCGACCGGCTCCGGTCTAGGAGAAAATACAGGTAGGACTGTCTCCTCGACCGGTTCAAGAATAAATAATTGATAATAAATTGTGTTAAACCTGAACATCGGACGCAAAAATGGGGAAGTTTGGTAAAAATGTTGGTTTCTTTTATGTAAAAATGCTTTCAAATGTGAAATAATAATGGAAGTAATAGTAGCACCATTTGCTTGCCCTCTGATGTTTCGACAATTAAAACTTGTAAAACTATCAATATTAATTGATCTACTCAGTTTGCAGTTAAATATATCGCAGCAGCTTTGTTAAATGCCGCCGTTCACAGGGCTGGTAATTGGACTATTGTTTGTTGTTACTCAAATACAACAGATATGTCTCTATCATTTGGTCCTTATTAAAATTAAAGAACAGTTTTATATTGTCAGAATTATTCTGTGTTGATTCTAGATTGGAGTCGTATTTTTAAGTGGAATAATAAACATGGATGTCGGAATATGTTATTTGTGCTAAAGTTTTTCCCCAGAATTTTCATTCAACAGTTTCAAAATGTCTATCAAATTTCAAATTGGAGAAATTTTCCGGATTATGATAGTTTGAAAGTAAAAATTGTTAAATACCAAAAACAAGACAATATGCAGTTGTACAAAAGAGATTCAAGATCAGTTGCTGCAGCCAAAGCGCGGGCACCAAAGAAAAACTTTAATGAGGAAATTAAGTTTAGCGAATTAACTTTCAGTTGTATTAACGGCGGAAGGAAATTTAAATCATACGGCGATGAAAAACAAAAACAAATGAGGTATGTACCTTATAAAATTTTGTCATATGCGGGGACCACCCATTACTATTAAAATGCTCGATTGCAAGCCGAAATTATATTAAAGGTTTGCACTATATAATACAATCAAAACACGTAAATTGCCGGGAAATAAGTCGTTTTAGGTATCAAAACTGTTTAGTATTCATGTGTCACATTTTTAGTTTCTTGAATGAAGTTTAAGTGTTATACTCACATATTTATGTCACGTGTTCATCCTTTTCTCGAAATAAAAGATTTTCATTTAAGTTTGATGCATTGTTAAACATGTCTTATAAGAACATTCAAGGGACAATTCAAAAGTGGTATTTGAAGACACGTTTTCTTTGTTCACATGTAAATTTGTGCTTAAAATCAGTCCGACGGCAGTGGGATAAATACAGTTCAATCTACACTGACAACCAACTGAAATTTAAGACAACATGTGGATAAAGACCCTTTGTATTTGTGCCACCAACTGATTTAAAGAACATAATATTATTCACCTGTGAATGAAGACTACATGCTTATAATGACCAACTTTTATTTCCACTTTTGGAGTAATGCGCTAATAATCCAGATGTATGTTGAGGCATTTTGTGACAGACGGTTGTCAGCCTAAAGTCCCTTCCTGCGGGGATGTGTGAAATCAGCCTGAGTAATCGTGCATATACATGTTGCTGTCAAAAAGTATGTGTATTGAGAAAAAAATATGTTTTACAACGGTAAAAGTGAAAATAAGCGAAAACTTTTTATTTATTATTTCATTTAAAAATAACTTGTAAGTTATCATAAAATTATCTAATGGGAGTTCTTAAATTTGATTTTTTTTTCATTCTTTATTAACCTTTACGGACTAAGCTAACGCCATAATCCAAATGTTTAACTGAGAAAACTGATAAAGTAACATAAAACAAAATTATGATGTAGTTTTGTATATTTAACACATAAAGTAACTGAATATTGAAAGTTTGTTTATTTCAAAAACATTATAAAACGCGATAAAATTATCGATTGTACGGAAGTACCCACTTACGTTGTGTAGACCGGAGCCGGTCGAGGAGACAGTCCTACGTGTATATTCTTCTCGACCGGCAGCCGGTCGAGGAGACTCCGAGTCTCCTCGACCGGGCCCGGTCGAGGAGACACTTCCATGATTAAAACATCCAAATACCACATATCTGATGTTTTACTTAATATACCTACATAAAAAGCTAGGAAATTAATGAAATCTACCCCACCCACTAACCTGTTCCAGGAATTTCTCATCTACAGCGTTCTCAAGGTTTTCAATGTAAAGCTTTCCAAGAAACTAAATTTAATTGCTCAACACATGCTCAAGGCACAAACATTTGGTAGCATGATTACTAAACATGACCAAAAAAATTAATGGTTAATGAGCAGATATAACAGTATTGGTAAAGGACAAAAGGTTAGTGTCTGGAATGCCTGGTTGTAATGCTGCATGTCATGTAGTTGTCTAACAGAGAAAAAGATCCACCACACAATAATGGACAAATGTACAAGAACCGGACAAGGAGCGCACAGGAAGAACTGTGGTCTAGGGGTAGATAGTCGGACTATAGATCCAGAGACTGCTGCTTCTAAACCCACCAGGGATGAGATTAGTCTGCAGTTTCCTCAATCCACAAACAACGCGAGTACTGGTTGGTAACCCAGGAAGAAGTCATCGAGCCTGATTAATATATTGGAATAACTTGTTTCACAATCAATGTAAAATAAATAAGTTTAAACTAAGGAGCGCACAAATTCTGAACAAAACCAATGCCAATGCATGACAACCAAGTTTCAGAAGGCACCTTTCTGCTCATACAACACATTCTGCTGGAGTGAATAGACCTCACAGGTCTACCAAAGAGCTGAATGAGAAAAGAATGAGAAAAGCATGCAGATGGAGACAAACGGATTGGAAATTTTGATCTACATCAAATTTCTGATATCATTATCTGGCAAGATGTGATATAATTAATAACAAAATCAATAATTAATCGCTATTGTTTCAGTGAATAGCTAAGCCTTTATATTGTTGTATTGTTTCAGTGATCAGTAATGGAGACAGGAGAAGAGAGCTTTGAGGATGACAGTCTCGGTATTCAAGCCTTCCATGTAGAATCTGATGACAATGACCTTGACCTTGATATTCCACCAACAACTGGTAATGAGTACCTCAGGCGTGTCAGGTATAGTGGACATTATTCTTTGAAGATTATCATTGGCAACAGTGTTCATGGCCTTAAAAAATTAGTTGTGTTGTTAGGGTAACATACTCTCTAGGAATAGATAGGGTAAGTAGGATTTTTTGGGGGGGGGGGGGTGCGGCGGGATGGGTTGACACAAGAGCGTGGTGGGTAGTGTAATGTATAACGAAATGAGCCATTAGCTAGTCATGCAAGCTCAAGCTCTAATACTGCTACTAGGTAATCCTGCTAGTATAGAGCAATTATTAATAACAACATGTTAAAGCAACTAAACGCTGATTAATCTTGAAGTTCAAAATTATTTTAGGAAATGTGAGTTCTGAAAAAGTAAAAATAGCAAATTTTTTTGGACGCTTTGGTCAAATTTGAACCTCATAGAGACAATGTACAGAACCTATGTTTCAACCATGCTGGCTCAAGGTCAAGTTCATAAGTGGTGGTGAAGGTTTGAGTCATGTATTTCATCTCCTATTCATAACTTATAAACTTCTGGAAGGAATTTTATGAAACTTAGATCAAATGTTAACCTCATTGAGATGATATGCAGAACCTTTGTTTCAAATGTTCTGATTCAAGGCCAAGGTCACAAGTGGGGGTCAAATGTTTGATCCAAGTATTTCCTGTCCTCTCCATAACTTTCAAACCCCTTGAAGAAATTTCATGAAACTTTGGTCAAATGTTCAGTTGAGACAATGTGCAGAGCATATGCTTCATCTGTGCTGGCTCTTGGTCAAGGTAACAAGTGGAGGTTAAAGGTTTTGGCAACACTAGCGACAATCCGAACAAGTGATAGTATATATTTACTACTGTCACATTAAATAATGGTGAGCCCAGTGTTGAAAAGTTTTCATACAAAAGTTGAACAAATTTTTACTTTACTTTTCTTTTTAAGCATCCATAACCTTTTAACAGTTCTCATGTGGCGGGGAATATTGCTGTCCTTCAGACTGCCTTGTTGATTTTAATTGTAGAATGGTCTCTGGGTAAAAAACACTTCAAGTTTTCATAATCTTTTTTGCAATATTTTATCTATGTTTACCAGGAAAGAGGCAAGTGGTTGTCCAAAGGTGGTTGTAGCTGACTTAGACATCAGTAGCTTCAAGAAGAAACAGACAGTCCATGTCAAACAGGTAAAGCTACTGTTTACTGACTTGGATTTTTATTGAAAGCGAAACATAATATGCCTTGTTACTAAAACTGTTTTATTGCTGTGACAGGTTTACATGAATAAATGCTTTATTGGTTCCTTGCTTTAATGTAATTCCAGCAAGTTGTACAGTTCATATAATTGCCTTAATGTTGCTCCAGCAAGTGACTAGTCGCTAAGCATTGTTAGTTACCGTATTGTTGCTGATATATTCAGAATCCCACCAGTCTGGAGATTGTGGGTTTGAAACAAATCTGGAATGATGTTTCTCTGCAGTTTGATCACTTCACATGTTGCACAAACAGCAAACAGGCATCAAACCTGTCATTTATAAGAACTTCTTAGTTTTATTTTTTTTATCTTATATTGATTGTAAATCAAGATATTCCAACTTACATTAATCACGTTTGATGACAGATTCCTGGATTGAAACCATTACTGACGCTGATTGTTAATTGGGGAAATTGCCAAAGAATCTCATCCCTGGTAGGATTCGAACCCTCATATTCCAGAGATAAGAACTTCCTTGTGTTGATGTAAAATAAACAAGTTGTGTATATTACAGTGGATCGGAGATCACCAGCCAGCCCCACAGGGATTTGCACCAAGCCTACAATGGCAGAATATACAAGTAGCCAACTTTGCAGAACAACGACAGGTATCTAGTTATTTTATATGAGCTTCACCAAAATATGTCTATGGTAACATTTTTTAACATTTTAAGTTGTAGATATTTTTTACAGTACTGAAAATCATGAAATTGACAATCAGATCGGAAGCGGATCGGAAGCGGACCGCAAACCAATCCCGTTAGGAGCGCAATGGAAGCACAATCGAATTAGAAACGGAATGGAATGGAATTGAAGCCAACCGCTTTGAGCATTTGAATTGCTTGGAGTGGAAAGACCGGAGCATTATGACCGGATTGGAATCACTTTGAACGTTTGGATAGCTTGGAGTGAAAAGACCGGAGCGTTTTGACTGGATCAGAATCACTTTGAGCATTTGGATCACTTTGAGTGAAAAGACTGGAGCTTTTTGACCAGATCGGATCGCATCTATTTATAGTTTTTCAGTTATATATAATAGCGATCTGAATCGCTTCTTCCGATTCTTTTAACGACTTTGAACAAAGCAATTTTTGAAAATAATTTAATTGAGTTTTCTGCTATCAAACACTAGTAATAAAAAACTAATTTAACGATAATTTTGATAATAAAACTGAGAACATATAATAGTAAATGGTGTATTTGCCATTCACACGCATGATATTATTGAAATTAAGTTCGGAACCTTTTTGTATAAAGTGCCCTTTAAGCGAAAATACGTAATAATTTTTCTTACACAAGGGAAGAAATAACGAACATGTACATTCACCTGTGCTACATGATGGCGTTAATGTATTATTTTATTTAGTAAGGAGATTCACAACTGAAATGTATTAAATGCTAATAAACACTTTTGAACGTAAACATTAAGTCCAGTATGAAATATAAACCATAAATGCCGTCCGAAATTAAAAGAGAAAAGAAATAAACACAATATTCACATTTAAATAAGTTTATTATCGATGTTTCAAAAGTTTTACTTCTATGTTACAGCATAAATTATGCAAAACAGAACGAATATTCTTAATAAGTCTTTCAAAATTTCAATCAGCATACATTTATGCTGAAAAATTGTTTAGCTCTTCAATGGTATATTCTGCATGTTTTGCTACTTCCTAGAGCGTAAATTTAGGCTAAAAAGTTTTATTAATTGCTTATTGATGCATACGGACCAAAGGCATTTACTGACTTGATCTACGCCAAACCAGCTGGGTTCCTCATCTCAAATGAACATGAATCTCACTTATATCAGGTGTAATTTACGTTTATATTTTAAAACTGCAATGTAATAAACGCTTACATTAAACTGATGTAAAATTTAGAAATACGTCATTTTAGATCTAAAATGATCACTTTACTTTGTTAGTAACAACGGTGTTTAAACAATAAATTTAAACAAAACTGCAAATAAGAAAAATGTCATAGAAATGTAAATCCAGCGCGAGATACGTTATAAGTAATGACCAATGAAAAGTGGGAGCGAAAAGATAGGAATCGGAAGAATCGGTTTGAGCGTAATGATCGTTTGGAGCGCATTGTCTGGAGTGAAAAAATTGGAGTGCAGTCGAATTGGAATTGGACCGCAATGGGAATGGAATCGGATAGGTTATAGATGACATTAGGATCGGAAGCGGACCGGATCGGAAGCGGAAAAATTGTCAGTATCATAATTTTCAGTACTGTAATAACTAGCAATGTCTCTTTATTTTTCCATGACATTTAGTGGATATATTTTAATTATTTTCATAACTTAAAACGTTTACTGCAAAATTCATAATAAGCAACACCTATGTTCATGTTTATAACCTCATTTCAAGGACTGAAGTTAAATATCCCAAAGACTCATTCGCATAGTGCAGCTTATTCATACAATTGGCAGCAACTATTTGGAATTTACTTGATCAAGACAGATAATAACTGTGATGATTTCAGGGAAAAAAATTTGTAGCATAACTGTGTTGTAGATTTATGTCCATAGAAATTTGTTTACTACATTATTAAGATGTACATTTCAGCCATCATGTGAAAATGATTGTTTTACAAATTGTAGAAACTTGCCAGATATAAAGCCAAAAGAAAGAAGCTAAAAGTGACCAAGCTTCCTACTGTGGTATGTTGCCAATGTTATCTGCTTATAAGGCAGTTTGCTTGTTGGGCAAATCACCAACTTTGCCCATTATTTTTTAGTATTTTGGATAAACTTGTTTATAGGAAGTGGCATATTTGATCATTAATCTAATACCAGTTATGCTTGTTGAGAAGCCATTACTGATTCTTGTTTTCAATCCTGAATTCAGTGGCGATTTGCTTCAAAACATAAAAAATAGGTGATTTGATTTTATCATAAAAAAGAAATGAAATGATAAATTTACAGTGAATAAGTGATTTGTTTTATACACTAAAACCTCTCATTAAGACAACACCAAAATTATGACCAACTCAATATTAAGACAACAATTTTAATGTCCTTTTTACAGTTTTGCACTCTGCCACCCTAAAATTAAAATTATCCCATTATTTAGACCACTTTTGCCTAGTCCCAGAGGTGGTCTTGTCTTTTTGGAAGGGATTTATTGTTTTAATTAAAAAATTTTTTTTATTTATTTGAGAAATAAATCAGTATAATGCTTTTTTAGTTAAATCAAGAATCATGATTATTTTAAAACTTTTGGATTTGTACAGTGACCGTCTTAGTGTAATATGTGTAGAAGACCTAACAGTTTGATCCTAACTTCTTGATCACCGAAGTCAGGAGAGATCTTTGAACATGTCAAATCTTAGCACTTTTGCACCAGAAGAAGTAAACATTCTTAATATATTCTTTTGTTATGCTATTCAGACTTAGACAAACTGTTGAACTTTTGTAGGACTGTTTTTGATTCTGGAAGTTTGTATGTTACATCATTTTGTATTAATCTATTCCTTATCAACATCATTGCAATCTTTCAGCCTCATGCTAATGATGTCGAGGCCTGGTGTAGATTATGTTTTGGTCGGCTGAAGCCCCCTCCACGATTGGGACAAGTCAGTCATAGCAACCAGGCCTACCATATGAATCCGATTGCTCAGTTGACCTCAAATGTTCCAGAAATGACTTCAGATAGCAGTAGTGTAAAAATGGAATCTGATATAAGTGACAGTGAAAAGAATGAACACAAAGATAATAAATCTGTTGAGTTTCCAACACATGAAGGCATGTTACCACTTGGTAAGTTGTTGTTGTTATTGTTTAACCCTTTACTCCATAGGATGTGTCGGTTATCCATGTCAGATCAGGATCTATACCATTCACTTTTAGATTCTTTGGGTTATTACTGACCAAGAAGCAACCAGTGTAGATCCAGCGGAGACAACACAAATGTGCCAGATGATCTGGATCTACACAGGTCAGACATGCAATAAAACCCATATGAAGTTAAGGATTAATTTGTTTGCCAAGATAAGAATCATGATCCGTGCGTTGAGTCAACATTTGATTGTTCCCTAGATCCAGCACATGGCACATACTGTGGTAGCTCATACTACATGACATCTGTGTTCAATGTCTACGTTCAAGTCCTGGGTCTCATGTAAACTAACATTAACATACAATGCTTATTTCCATATAGCTGTCTTTTAAGAGATCAAGGCAATCTGAAGGTGTGATGAAAACTGCTTTAAAAAATAGTTTTTTGTGGCATTTCTTTGGCATCGACAAGCATGTGTTGTGTGTTACAGTGAGTGTTATGGTGGCAATGGACCAACCAACAGTCATCAAAGTTTTGGAGTATCATCTCAACTGGTTTGAAGCTACAGGATTTACAGAAAGACAGGTAGGTTAACTCTTATGATGCTGTCACACATCAATTTCCACCCAACATTAATTGGCCAGGTCTGTTAGTTCATCCATGCATATAACCGTTAAGGTTGATACTGTTTGTACATACATACAATATTCTGAACTTATAATTCTGTGTCAGAATGAATACAGCAAAGCTAGGACATTTGAACTTATATGACTTGCCTTTATCTCACTAATAAATGCTTGTTGGGATATAACATGGACTGGGGTCCTTTGTATTTACCGGACAATCCATTTACCGGACAAAATTTATATCAGTGGAATTAACACTATATTTTTTTATTGGATTCAGGAACAGTTATATCAGAACCATGCAGACATCTTGCTTTCATGTAAATATCAACAATGTCACAGTTTGTTAATTTTCATTTATAATAATGATATTTTTACTACATGACTTTTGTTTACAATTAGATTTCATGATTATGTCACACGGGGGATTTAATGTAATTGTGCATGTGCCAATCTAGAGGTGCCCAAAGGATGTTTGAAAATATCTCATCAAATTACAAAATTTCTATACAATGTATATAGAAACATTTATGTGCATGTATATAGGAAATAATATTCAACAGACAGAAAGACTATCATGGATTGATGATGTAATCATTTTTACTTTGTATTTTATACATTACTACCTAAATTTGTCACCCATTTAAGAGGGATTTTCCAGATGTAAATGATGATGTTTAATCAGAAAAGAATGCTTGGTGAATTTTTATGGATGAAATTTCAGAATATAAAATGAAAACTTAAAAAAAATATATATTGAACCTCTTTGTCTGGTAAATTGAGCTTCGTTTACCATTTTATCTGCTGTCATACTGCCTTCCTTTGGAGCCTCTTTTCATAGAATAAAACAGTACTTTCAGTATCAAATAATCACACTTTTGTAAAAGAAGAGCTGACGATTACTACCTGCAAGTTTTTCATTGCTTATTATGCAAAATACAAAATTTAGAAAGAAAAATCATCAATTTTTGTCTGGTAACATGAATGATCCCAGTATATTCTGTTCATCTTAACGTCACAAATTAGTTCTTCTTTTCAACTATCTGGCAGTATTCTTTCAAACTTGCACTGATAATAAAACAGGATATGTAGATGGTTGTAAAGAAAAGATTTTTACTGCGACTATTTTGACCAGACTTTTGAAATTGTGAATTTCAGTCATAATATTTTGTGGCATCAACTTCATTTTTTCTATTTGGCTGAATTCTTGCAAACTTGCACAGATGATAAGACATGATGTGTATACTGTTGAAATTTGTCTTGCAACCATTTTCACCACAATTATGTTTATGTTAGTCATAAAATTTTGTGGCACTTACTTTTCATTTACTAGTCATGTTTTAATACCGCATACACAATTTTGTTACAAATGTTGTGCAGCAGTTCGGGCATCAATGTCTTGAGGACAAATCTAGTTATTTTGGAAAATGAAGGTAAAGCTTGTTAACAAGCTAAGTCATCAATGCATACTTGTTGTTTCATATCTTATTAACTCCATTATCTTCAGGGCTACTGGTTCTATGCTCTATTGGTGTGTTTAGACAAGCCTCTGTTACCAGATGCCTGTTCATTGCTCAGAGGGCTGGCTAGAGCCTGCTCCAGGCTTAGAGCTTCACTGGTAAGTTCAGAAAGCAAGTAAGAGCCTGCTCCAGGATAAGAGCTTCACTGGTAAGTTCAGAGGGTTGGCTAGAGCATGCTCTAGGCTTAGAGCTTCACTGGTAAGTTCAGAGGGCTGGCTAGAGCATGCTCTAGGCTTAGAGCTTCACTGGTAAGTTCAGAGGCTGGCTAGAGCCTGCTCCAGGCATAGAGCTTCACTGGTAAGTTCAGAGGGCTGGCTAGAGCCTGCTCCAGGCTTAGAGCTTCACTGGTAAGTTCATAGAGCTTGCTAGAGCCCTCTCCCAGGCTAAAGTCTACACTGATATGTTCAAATGGCTTAGAGACTACTGATTACTTCACAGGACTAGGTGCAGCCTCTATTAGACTTTGAGCATCACTGTAAGTTTATTGGCATAGATAGATGCTGCTATGACAGAATATTATTGGTTAGGCAATAGAAAAAAATATTTTAGATTCTCATCCCCGCCCACCCCTGTCCAAAACCACCCGCCCCCAAAAAATTTATTGGTAAAAAAATCGGAACGTATTCTGTTCCGTAAAGAACGGGTTTTAAACCATCCCGGATATGGAAAAAAACATGGTTTTAAAGCTTACCGAAGGTGATAGTGTCACTATTAAAGACTGGTAAGGCTTTTCAAGCAAGAAAAGGCACCAACCTGCTACATTTTTAAGTTATCATGATTTTTTGGAAGAAATTGAAAAGATGGACGAATATTCTACACCAATGGTTCTGGTAAATAATACTAAATATAAATGCCATTTTCTCCAAATGTTAAGTTAGTTTTTACTTCTGCTCTCATGTATTTCGTTAATAAAAAATAAAAATTATAAAGTGTCCACTCGCCAAAAATCCGGATGAGAATCTAATAATTTTTTTTCTCTTGCCTTAGTTAAGAGAGCTAGCTTAAACCAGACATGGGGCATTAGTGGTAAGCTCAGAGGACTAGCTAAACTAGAACCTGTATGGCTGTCAGGCACCTGCTTTACACTTACATTACTGGAAAATATAGTAGATTTTAATTTTTTTATCTTCTTAAAACACATTTAAGAAATGCTTACGTATCACATAGTTGAAAGTTTTCCATTCTGTCAATTAAAACTGCATATTTGAGTCTGTACTTGTGAACACTTCATTCCAGATACACAGCTTTATTGCTTGTGCATACAGTGTAGATTCAGATCAGACATCACATAATTTGGTCTAATCAGGATCTCCACTGTTGGCTTTTAGATTTATTAGGTTATTTCTGACCAAGATATGACCAGTGCAGAGCCAGATCAGATTTCAAGAATATGCCAGTTGATCTGGATCTTCACTGTTAGCAGATGTGTTACATCAAACAAGTAAAGGGTAAAATTGCTTAATTTTGAATAGTAAGGTATGAATTTATTGCTTGTAATTATATTTGCAGGAAAGCACAGTTGATCCAAGACTGATACCACTGAATCTGTTCATCTGCCTCATCTCCAGATACTTTGACCAATCAGATCTCAAGGATGATGTCACATGATTAACATTTTGTACATGCTGTCTTTTTAACATTTTAACTAATAAATCTTTTACCATATGATTTAATAGTTTAAGTCTGTTCATTTTGTGTCTCCAACAAAGGATGGCATGTAGTTATAGTGTCAGGTCCATAACTTTGATACATGTGTATGCAATAATTCATTTTAAAAGAATTTGGTGCAAATACTCGCAACAAGATATGTCACACGTCTTTTGCTAAAACAAAGTCTGTTACATGAATTTCATGGTCACACTTTGTGGCTTTTGATATATTGAATGTCATGGTCACTCTTTGTGGTTTTTTATTTTTTGAATGCCAAGGTCACTTTTTGTGGTTTTAATTTATTGAATGTCAAGGTCACTCTTTGTGGCTTTTGATTTTTTGAATGTCAAGGTCACTCTTTGGTTTTTAATTTATTGAATGTCATGGTCACACTTTGTGACTTTTGATATATTGACTCTCAAGTGTGACTTTTGATATATTGGTGTCTGCTCCACAACAAATTGTTTCTGGTCCAGATTTTTGTAGTGTGCAGAGATTTTGAAATCATTCAAGGAGCAGGACTTAATTGGCTGCCGTTTTCTTATGATCAGGTTGTTTTGGGAGACAGTTTCTCAAATCTTAGTTATATTTTCTCTTTGAGACTCAAACAAAAGTTTAAAGATTTTTAAATATAATCTTGGCATTGACTGTTTAAACAATATGTCATTCTATTTCACTAACCTCTAAACTGGCTAAAATTTCCATGCAACCTTGTTATATTTTACATGCTTATACAGATAAAGCATCCAAACTTGTTACGTTTGTTTAACATCATATTGTGAGTTGGTGTGCTAATAACTTTTTATTTTCATTAAAATATTGCCTTTCACATACTACAAGCTCATAACTTGCAAACTACTAATGCAAAAGATCTGAAACTTCACACATTATCATGTTTATTTGCCATGTACTAACTCATTACTTCATGGTTATCATCAGATATTGGTGACCAGAGAAGATTCAAATCAGCTTGCGCATTGTTGCCATCTTGTCTGGATCTACACTGGTTGGTTTTAGATTCTTTCGGTTATTTCTGACCATGAAGCAAATGATGTAAATCCAGATCAGATGGTTTGCAAGCTGATCTAGATCTACTTGGTACAGTTGTTTGCCCGGTTCCGGAGGATTTGTTAGATCCGGAGGATTCCGAATATTACGTATTTCCGGTTGGCGCCTGTTGGCGGCGAAATGTATCTTGACAATTATTTTAGTCAAACATTGAGTTACATTTGTAGTGATTTTCAGAAACATTGATTAACATTAAGTTTATGAAATAGAAATTCAAAACCTGCCAGGTATGGTAATTTTGCATGAGTGAGTCGTGTTGTAAAACCGCGTTCTATAAATAGTCGAGAGACCAACATTCCAAACGTCAATTATGTTGCAAAAGCTGAATCAATTTTTAATGTGCAATCATTACAGATGGTACTAATCCAAATATTGGCTGAATAAAATGTTTATTTGTACAAAATTTTCTGTGCAAGGAGGGTGACCAGTTGCGGTGGATCATTCACATTTATTCATGATTTTTCTTGACGAGGCCCCAAAAGGAGGAGCTTCTTGCAAACACATTAGTTATTATAAAAAATAAGGAGGAAACAATTTTAATTATTTGTGAATATGTTTGGTCAGAAAATATCCCCCCCCCCCAAAAAAAAAGTGTTTCCAACACGACTCGCTCATGCAAAATTACCATACCTGGCATGTTTTGAATTTTTATTTCATTAACTTAATGTTTATCAATGTTTCTGAAAATCGCTAAAAATATAAATCGATGTTTGATTAAAATAATTGTCAACATACCTTTCGACGCCAACAGGCGCCAACCGGAAATACGTGAGTAATATTCGGAATCCCACAGAACTAGCAAATCCTCCGCAACCTTCAGAAAGCGCCCCGAGTCGCTTGTAACATTGTGTAGCTCTGTAGGCAGTTCTTTTAATGCTGGAATCCACGCAAGAGCTGCATTTACATGCACATTGGTATATTCAAGATCAACTTCCAAGGAAACATCCATTGGAGGTTTGATTTTGAAGTGATGGTAGCCTTATATTACCGAGTGTTGTACATTAATTCTAAGCTATTCATTGTGATTTTTAATGCAGATATTGACCTTTTGGTATTTAACTTCACGAAAAAAAATTCATAAAATGAATTACAAGGTGTTGCAGCTAAACCAATGAAAAGAAATCCTCTTTGGCGCCCCTAGCTATGATTTTTACATATGACTATTTTCCACCGGAAGTGACAAATGCTCGTCGGAACTAGCTAAATGACAACATCGATAAGTCAACAATTTGCAGACGATTTTTAAATGAAACGTAAAAAACGAAAATTCTATTTTATAGAGGAGATATTTTCCTACTTATACGCAAGAAACATCGTCCCTAGATCGACCGTATAAAACAGTTTATGTACAAAATATGAAAACCCCACCGGAACCGGACAACTAACTGTGATATAAGGCATATCCAGTGAGTAAAGGGTTAATACTCTAGCTTATATTTAACAATTATAGACAATTCTATTTCTAATAATTAGACCGCCGCCATCTTGTTCGTCACGTGACCTGTCAGCCATTACACCACTGCAGATTTCCTGAAAGTCTTATCTAGTAAACGCTATGTAGTTTTGTATCTAAACTCCGAAAAGCTCAAACTACATATATAAATAATGCTGTTATAACTTTTTATAATATTATATTATATTTTTGATATTTAATAACAAGTTGTTGTTGTTTTTTTTTAAAGAGAATTAGGCTAATTTATGTCTATTGTAATTACGTAATGATAGCGACAACGTACGGATATTCAATTCATATCTGCCGAAAACCACGCAATGATAACGGCAACCAATATTCTTATAATTTTGACAGAAAATAGGTTAAAATGTGAAATTTAAGAAATGCCATTTACAAATATTCATTATATAAATATATTATATGTAATAGAACTAATTATGTATGATTTATGATAAATTTTCATCCACCGATGTTAGAGGCATTATGATATTTCGAGGGCAAAGTGCGAAACTATTCTATCTGCTTAATATTTCCATATAGAATAGAACAGTATTGCACTTATGTACATTTGCCAAAAACGGTATAAAATTGTTTTAAATTTGATTATTTAATTATGTTTTATAATCTCTGTATTTTGATATATCGTATCAACGTAGCTTGATTCTCACTCTAAAAATCCCCGCTGATTGTCAAATATATTTCTCTGAAAACTATAATTTGAATTGTTTGCTTTTTTAAATCTAAGTTATCTTGCTGAATATTATATTTTTTATAATGAGGATTCATGTGGAAGTTTAATTAATTCATTGATTTGTGTATGAATTTTTTACTTTTGACAAAGACGAAAAACTGCCTATTTAAATTATATTTATGTAAAAACACATATTTTCTATCTCCCGAAATAATTGGAGAAAAAAATTGCCTGAAAACAGTTAATTTGGTGCAAAAAAACCCAGCACAAAATGATCTTTTGATCACTGTTTTGTTGTTGTTGTTCTTTATAATTTGTTTGAAAAACCACATATGAGATTTCATGTTTGCATTCACTCTTTACTCTATTCCAAAAGAAAGTTGTGTATTCGGGAAAAAACTCTTTGCATTTCACTATTCAGAAAATTGTAGAATTCGCTGTTATATTTTACTTGTCTGTTGTTACTTTACAATAAAGTTTGTTCTTGTTGTTTGTTCGAAAGCATAATAATTACCGCTGAATCAGCATGATTTTAAACAAGTTAATATTTTATTTATTACATACACTTGCCCCCGTTTAATATATGCAGAAAAATGCCCGAAATCCAGTATTAACATTACCTTTTTTAAATAAGAACTAAAATATGGTTTACTTAATAGATATATTTTCGGTATATTTTAAGACAAATAACGCTCAGTCTGTAAAAATTAGTGATTTTAAAATTCTTATTACTATCTTTCCTGTGTCTATCAATTCAGCAACACTTAGCTGATCCTTCAATCATTTTAATTAATATATTTATTAAGGATTAATTGTAACTAGGCATGTTATTGAAGTAATGTTTTCTCAGATCTGCAGTGGTGTAATGGCGGATGTAGAGAGTATTCAGGGGGATTAATTGTGTAAGACTTATTTTATAGAATCGTCTATATGGATCTCTTGAATCTTACTTATTATTAAATCTGCATTGTATACTCCACAGAAAAAAGAAACTCGGGGGTGACCTTACTTGCAATATCTTGAAGCAACAACAATGAAAATCAGAGAAGCAAATATCTATTACAGTGCACGTGCTACTGTATAAGTGTGGCATTATGGAATTGCATAACGTTGTATCCTGTGGAACTGTGAAATGTGAACAACTAGAATCTTCTCCAAAGATTACCCTGTGTTTATTTATATCTCGAGTATAAAATGTGAAACTTGGTACAACTGTTTTCCAGGATATTCACTGATTGGCAAAGCCACTCTGCGCTACCCCTCTTATGACCCCTAACGAGTGTTTGTTTCCAGAGGGTTAGTCACAGATTGCATTGTTCGTCCATCTCATTTCTATTGCCCAGAGCTCTTCTTTGCAACCATTCAAATGATTTCAACCAAACTTCAAAATTAAATCTAGAAGACAGAATTTCGTGTCCCAGAACAATGATCATATATGGAGTTCAAGGTCACACTTTGGAATTGGAGGTCAACCGTGAAAACTGTATTGTCCAGAATGTTGCAGCTGATAAAGGGAACATAGCTTGACTAATTTAAAATGAAATGTTTAACTAGTTAGATGGCGTGGCGTCCAATATTATAAACCAATTCAAAGGTCAAGGTCCCTCATAGGCTTTATACAAATCTTTGTCAGTAAGATGAACACATTATAGTTATTGATCTAATGGACATTCAATTGAAAAATTGAATACATGGGGTAGGGCCGATGTTTGGCTTCCATCAAACACAAGTTTAAATAAATAAATTCTTCAAGGTGATAACGCCATTTAAAACAATGTTTCTTCTTTCATATGAACTCATTTCATTATTAACTCACTTTTCTATTACTTTAACCATCCGTTTTCAGAAGCACTTCCCGATTACATCTGTCAGTCCCGATAGATACCGGCACGTTAGTACCATCTTGGTCTTGTTCCATGTGAGCCACTACCATTAACAGGAATCATGAATGAGGATACTTGATAAGAAGAATGGTGCTTGTACTCTTGTTGTCTTCTCTTCCATATTCTAAAGGATAAGTATTTTGTTATTGTTTGATACTGTTTGTTGGAGTTCAACATTAGTGGTGCACGACATCGGTGGTACACGGTATCTATTCCTAGCTTTTGTACAATAATTACTGTACAGTACTTAAAAGGACTGTATTTTATTCATTCTGTTAGTTCTCTAGAATTATCGCTTCTATTCCTAGCTTTTGTACAATAATTACTGTACAGTACTTAAAAGGACTGTATTTTATTCATTCTGTTAGTTCTCTAGAATTATCGCTTCTGGAATTATTTCTGATATGCTGACTCCGTTTTGGGGAATCCACTTGTAACCCGTGTGGTAAAATTGATGTGCTGTGAAGGCATACTTGCTTCTCGAGCGACGTCTCATCCCCCTCCTTGCTAGAGATACACATCCTGATTTTCCAATCGAATTCAACTTCTCAAACGAAGCACACATTTGTTCAAACTGATCGAATCTTACAGGATCTAGTTCGTTCTGAAAGTATTGACTAGACGGTACATAAACACTGTCTTCGTGCAAATCCGTCAATTTCCGTCTATTTTCGTTTAACTCCCGTTTGTACAGATTAAGCTGTAGAGTAACAAAGTTTGGTCCGCTCGAGTCAATATCCTGGCTAAAATGACTGAAGTCAGGCAGGTTGTACATAAGCCTGAGTAAGAATGGATGCTTGGCCCTGCATATCATGATAGAGTTGGTGACCAAGAACTTTGTATTGTAGATAAGTGTAGAGTGTTCGTAGGGCTCCGGTGAGAGCACGCAGCTATACTTGTTGGTAACACGGTCAAGGGGCCTAAGGCAAGCAGTATCAAGGTCCACGTATATCCCTCCAAATTCATAGAGAACCACATACCTATAATAAAAAAAAAATAAATAAATAAATAAATAATAATAACACAGCATCCAAACGTTACAAACGACGATGTTGTCTTATTTATATAGCTGAAAAGATCATTGAAAACCCCGAAAACTCTACACGACAAATATCAAAATATTGCAGGATCGGTTTGATTGACCCTGTGTATTGGCAGTACTAAAATGCATTTTTTTACACACTCTTAGCGCCGGGATGTGCGCTGCGCAATATTTACACAAATACACGTATCGTGCTCAACTGTCTACCAAGATGGTAATTTATACTAGCACCGATTGTATGTATGGGGAGACATTTTGCAAACGCCTTACGGTAAAACGATGCTGCTTAATGTATAAATAGATAAAAAGGCACTTTAAAAGCCATCGAATACACAGGCGGCAGTATCGGACCCTACACGCCCCCCCCAACCCCACCTCCGCGAACCCTGTGCTTGAATTTCACTAAATGACCTCTTAAAACAATATAAAGCACCACATTTATACATATAATAAACCAATAAACCAAAAATATGATTTAATAAAAAATACTCAAGGAATAAATTCTTCAAATTCATCGATGTCTTTCATGAATTGCAGGCCAGATGTTTTAGGAATTAACTCTCATTGACTAAAAAATTTGATTTCTGGCAGTTCGCTCCCCTGTGGTAAAAGCTCAGTGATACTGAAATTTAAAATAAATCATATATTAAATGGGAATGGTCAATGCTTATGCAGCAAATGTTTGATATTTTTTCCTCGTACCCCATATATTTTCAATTGCTTTCGTTTAATAAAAAAGCTGTTAGAATTGTGTGCTTATTAAGAAATGCATTAAGTCGTCAGCATGAAGATTGCCAAAGTGGAAGCATGTACAATGCTAAGGCAGCAAAGATTGTACAATGCCAAAGCAGCAAAGCATTTACAATGCCAAGACAGCAAAGCATGTACATTGCCAAGGCAGCAAAACATTTACAATGCCAAGGCAGCAAAGCATTTACCATGCCAAGGCAGCAAAACATTTACCAAGGCAGCAAAGGATTTTCAATGCCAAGGCAGCAAAGCATGAACATTGCCAAGGCAGATTAGCATGTTCTATGCCAAGGCAGCAAAGCATTTACAATGCCAATACAACAAAGCATTTACAATGCCAAGGCAGCAAAGCATTTACATTGCCAAGACAGATAAGCATGTTCTATGCCAAGGCAGCAAAGCATGTACAATGCCAAGGCAGCAAAGCATGAACAATGCCAAGGCAGCGGCAGAGCTGATACAATGACAAGGCAGTAAAACACATACAATCCCAAGAGCCCCAGTTTTAATTCAGTACCAAAGCCTGTCTAAATATGGAGGGGATCGTAAAAGCGCACCAGTTGTGCCAAGACCCTGGGGACATGCATCTTCAATAGCAACAAAATTGTACCTGAGCATATCGGCTTTTCTGACAGGTTCTACATAGTCGTCAAACGTCTGTAGCAGATCCGGGTGTCTTTCTTTTATCAGCTGGCGAGCGCTATCATCCGTCCAGAAATAATACTCAAAACTTGGATTGTGCTTGACAAACGACCGGACATTTTCCTGTGTGTTAAATCAAGTTTTGTCTTAATGGAAGTTAAATAGAAAGTGAAATACATATTTCAGGAAATGCAAACATCCAGAAGGCACAGCCTTCCCAAAATGCCAACAAGTAGAGAGGAAAAGAGAGCATGAGTTTTAAAATGATCAGAGAGGAACAGAGAGCATGAGTTATAAAATGATCAGAGAGTAAAAGAGAGCATGAGTTATAAAATGATCAGAGAGTAAAAGAGAGCATGAGTTATAAAATGATCAGAGAGTAAAAGAGAGCATGAGTTATAAAATGATCAGAGAGTAAAAGAGAGCATGAGTTATAAAATGGTCAATTTCAAAATGGACACCACAAACAATTATCGAAAATGAGAACCCAAGGGGTTGCCGCCTTGGAATGGTCAGTGGTTAACAATTTGCCACTGGGGGCTTAAACCAGCTTTCAGGCAGTTATTCATTACATGTGTTTTAAATCCTAGCTTGCTACATGTCGAGTGTGCATTTATGTACAGGTTTCAAATAGCATCTGAGTATTTAATGTCAATTAACTCTTTAACGAACATGTGAACAAATACTGTTCAATGATTTAATATTCATAAATGCAAATAGCACGAAAATACAACTTCTTATTGGTAACAGCAGATGAGTTAAGAGGTAGAGTTTCATACGGGCGATGTACTGTAACACAATGTGGGTGGAATAAATAATGAATTAGCTCATACCACAAACTGAGTGGGAATAAACTCTGACTTCCAAGTCTGATGGATGACTCTTTGAATCCTCGGCTCCGTGTCTGGAGAAAATGGAAAATCTTCTTCTAGAAATGGTTCCTGGAGTGGATACCTAGTGATGTCTACATTCAATGTGATATCGCCATTCCAAAATATCCACAGCAAGGTAGCGCTGGCAGCTAACACCAACAGAACAATAAAAACACACCTGCAGCGCGGTCTCTTTATTCGTTTCATTGGAGGCATTGTTTCTGCCCATTTCACACTTGACTGTTTCAGACATTTATTGAGATAAGCTTTATTTGGGGATAAATCATAGCATTCACAGATAAGATAGTGCAGTTAACTCCTGAAGAGTCGTTGTGTTCTTTCTTATCTTGCAATCCTTCATGTGTGGACTACATCTGTAAGTCAATCATTCAGGAGAAGATCTTTATTGTTATACAATTCATATACATATACAAATAAATGTACTTGTAGGAACAAATCACACGTTTTCCATGTTTGTGGGTTATTCTAATTCAATGACACCTTAAGACAAGTTTACATAAGAAAACAATCGACTCCCTTAGATAATTATAGAAAGAAAGCTAAACTCTGACAGACGTTTTATTTTTTTAAATTTAAATAAAATCTCAGATTTGACGGACATCAGAATATGCACTAAAAAGAAATACCTAAAGACATATTGACATAAAATTTCATTTGAACATAAATCAAAGTTATCTTTGGTCCTTCAAATTTATCTTATATAAAAATAATGTTAAATCAGAACTGTAATAAAATGTTATTAATCAAGTTAATTCATATTGGCCATGTTATTGGACCTAGGGTAGTCATATTTGCCCGAGGCCGAAGGCCGAGGGCTAATATTACTGTCCGAGGCCCAATAACATGGCCAGTGTGAATTCCCTTAATTTATGAAAATTAATTAACAGAAATAAAAACATCAAATTTATATGAAGACTAAACTTGGCCTTAAAAATCGATTTGCAGGCCACTGAGCACGATGCATGTACTTATATTTGTGTAAATATTAAGTTGCGCTCAACCGGGGCTAGGTGGCGTGAACAGCTATAGGCAATTCCTTTACTTGTCATGAACACGCTCAAACAATCCGATCTTGCAATACTTTATAATGGGATGCTGATTAGGATGGTATGTTGTTGATTGTGAAAAAACAGTCCTTCAAGTGAAAGTGATGAATGAGTACCGTACAAATGTTGTACTGGGGAGTTCGAAAAGTAATGCTTATTTCATTCCAGGACTATATTGATGATCGTAAACACGTTTTATGAATGGCTGCTGTCAGTATAACCTTTTTTCTAACAAGCCTGAAAATTTAATTGGCCTAGGTCAAAAATTGAGGATTTTATAGAACTTTGAATAGGGCATACTAGAGTATACTAGCCTAGTTTTGGCTAAAGCAAATATCAGTGTCATGGTTCAGATAAAAATAAAGAAAAGAAATCAGCAAGGCTTTTACATTTTGAATACATCATAAATTAAGGACGCTTATACTTGTCCATTTGACTATAAAACTTATTTGATCTGCTATTCTTGCTTCGGACAAGACAGTCGTTAACAGGGGAGGTATGTTTAAGTAATGAGAAATGACAGGTGTTGTGGGTTAATATAAACTCAGGAATTTAAAAAAAGGCAAAGTTTGTTTTAAAGATTACTTCTCATGCAGTATATTCATATTTATATTGCAAGATTCGATAAATAATATTAATATTAACTTTTGATCGAAAAGTGTTATGTCTTCCATAACAGGGCAATCAATCCGAACTTTCAATATTTAGTTTTGTCGTGTTCCGTTGCTCTCAAAGTTCCTTTTTATATTTTATTAATATTACCTTGAGTTATAAATAAAATTTATTTAAATTTATGGTGATTGCTTCATAGGATGAGATAATTTATAGTCGCGCTGCATTTGTAGGGCATAAGATCGTTTAACTAAATCTGGTCTCCAATCTTAGTTTTATGATCTTTGGCCCAGACCAGTCTCTTCCCTGCTGGATATTAGTACACTTGTTACATAGTTCCGGGTCATCAGCACTTATGTTTAGATCAGGACTTCTTCCGCAAAACCATTCGCCTTGATTAATAGGCAATAATTCTAAACCATAAAGCCATTTATAGTCAACTTTTTTCTCGGAGCAGCTATAATGCACACCATTCACGCCGCCAACGCTGTCATAAAATTTATTGTGTTCATAAAAGTTCGTGCCATTATTAGGTTAGGCAGTTTAGTTACAATAAGGACTCAACCTTATTTTATTAACAAAAGTTTTATTCCTTTTTGAATGTTACAATATTTTTATAATTACAAGAAAAAAACATTCAAAAATCTGAAAGTTGAAAAAAGCAGCAGCAGCAGCAACAACAACAACAAAAACACCCACGATGGCGACGATAACAACAACAACAACAACAGAATTATGATTTGGTAAGACTGTTTCATTTATTTATAACAGTTAAATATTTGTAATTTGTGTGTGTTTAAGTAAAAATACATTTAATAAAACTCTTCCTCTGCAAAACAAATTATCGATTGTAACTATAAATATATGGATTAATACTTTTTCACTGTTTTTTTTTCACCTTATACTTGCATATTGCTAGGCTATAAGCATTGTAAAATGTTTTATGCTGAATAAACTGTATTGTATTGTATTTTTCAGAATAACTCTCACTATGGTGACCTTTTGAGCGCAGGTTGTACATTTTCAAATCAAATAATAGAAGTTATAACAATCACCTGGAACATTAACACAAGTTAGCGAATTGCAATGAGAACATTGCATTGTACAAGCACAATGTTGATGCTGAATTTGCCATTACAGATTTTAAGCAGAAAATGCAAATATTTCGCTTTTGACAATAACTGCAACTACTCAATGATAACATTGCGTTAAAATTCCTATGATCTCAATTTTCCTAAACGTCTAATTTTGAAAAACAATTTAACAGCAGTACTTCATGACTCTGATAATTAAAATATCATCAACCAAACGGTATATAACAGCGAAAAAAACTTTTCCTGCACGGCAAACTGATACTTCCTGAAACAAAAAATTGCTAGTGCTAACGGAGCTCTATTAGTTTTAACAACAAAAGAAAAACAGAAGTATTAGCATTTAAAAAAGCTAATCGGTCATTAACTATAGAAAAAGATGGCAGTTAAATTTAAACTATTGGCCAATATTAGGCTTTTTACAATAAAATTGTTGGGTTCCAGACAGTTCAGAGCCCTGAAATTCGGGTCTTGAGCTCACTTGGCCCATCCGTACGAACCCTGGATGTTTCATAGATATCGGATTATTCAGCATACAAGATTACTTGTGAGGCTATCTCTGCATTTGTACTCTTTTCATCCTTTAACGTTTCTACCGACCACAGGCTTCTTGGATTTCAGACTATCAAGAGCCCTGCATTTTCGGCCATGAGCCCGTCTAGTCCATCTCTACGAACCCCGTTTCAAAGTTTCAAAGATATTAGACCATTCAGCATACAAGATTGTGCTACACTTTTTTACCATTTAATGCCCTACATAGTACTTATCAGCGTCAATCAACTGGCTTTTTTTATTCATTTTACTAGATTAAACCGTAACCACACCACGAGAAGCTGCAAACAATTAAATCCCTGATAAACGTTTTTATCGAAAATTCCTCAAGGTGGTTGGCACGCAAACATGTTTGACATAAACTGCAACAAAACGCTGTGATTTTTTTGTGTTATAAGCCTGTTGAATTCTTTCCAAGATTTTATTGAATTTTTTATCAAAGTTATTTAACACGTATTGTCCATCAATTTTGACCTTTAATATTTATGTGAGATTTGGTACCTCTATTTATCAACAAGTAATAAGCATTCCAATGGGTACTAATTATGCACCCCTTGTTGCTGATGAAAGAGCTTTCTACCGAACATCAGGATGACATTATTACACCCTTTAACAACACCTCGAGGTACCTTGATAATTTGTTGAATATAGATAATAACCATTTTCATGAAAATGCGTTACGGATTCATTTGTACATTCAAGGGTATATTGTCCGATTAATAAATAAACTAGTTATTCATGTTATTTCACCGATTAAAAAAACCCTCACCAATCAACCCTTGAGGTTTTGTCTGACTGCTTGATGAAAAGTGAACAAAATATAAAAAAATTATCATGTTAGGTTTTGATTGCAACTTTCGCGGTCCCAGACTGCAATTACCCAAGGGTTAGATTGAACTACTTGATGTCTGCTTAAGGCTTTGTCATAGGGTTGTTCACCGAGAATGCAAGTGGTACATACTGCACATTGACCGACATTAGAGGGTTCTTAATCAATCACATCGTGATGTATGTGTTCTTGTCGCTCGGGAATACATAAATTATTCTACTTATTTAAAGATGTCTGGGCTGATCTGAGGTGATAACATCGCATTAATGGTACGATGCTATCAATACATCTTCATTGGTTCTCTTTTGCATTTCTTAAATTGTGGAAAATGTCAAAAAAGTTGAAAAAGTTTTAATCTTGTGTCATTCAACTATTTATTTACCAAAAAGCCATCAATGTTATTTAAACGCAGATATTAATAATAAGTAACAAAACCAACTGATGCGTTTAATTTATACATAGAAATCGTTTGTCTTTTAATTTCTGATGCAGTTTATTTAATATTGATCTCCTCTTTTCCATTTATTCATAACTGCTTTCTATTTGCAAATAAAATTTGTTTGGTAGGTTTGCTTACATAATCTTACTTCTTAAAAAGCCTGCACAATTATAAGGAAAAATAATATTTTATTGTTATGTGTCTATTAGACATTTTTTTTAAAGTTTTAGCGTCGTCTGTCGGTCCTTCAGTTCACTTCAACAGTGACGGGAAGAAAGGCCTGGTCAACTAAACATAGTCGATAAATTGGTCATGGTACAAAACTATCGAATGTCAATGTAACAGCTGCCTTAAAATCAAAATCATTTTCCAAACAAAACTGTATCTGTATACACGAATACACATAGGCTCGCTAGACTTTGTATATACCATATTATAGGCCAGTAAAAGATTTCAATTGAGTTTGGGATAAAATCTTAAAGGTCAAGGTCTTGGTGATTTAAAAAACAATTTTCCGATAAAAACCAAATAGGCAGTCAAAACCTTATTCTACAAACCTTGGGTGAAAATTTTACTTGGTCAATAACATTGAATCAAATCTATATGGGATCGAAATACCACAAGACACTATGTCCTTTCACTGAAAACTGGGAAGAAAGAGTTGGATCAACCTCCAAGACATAAAACCATAAGAATGATTGTCGTTCTATTTATTATGGAGTCAATCGCTGGAAGTCACGAAACTTTTAATGAATTTATCGACTTTTGGATCAAAGCGTCAATGATCAAGGTAACGGTGGCCTTCACGTTAAAATTTAGTTTCTGATCATTAAATGAAGAAAAGTATGGGTTACCAAACTTATTTATGATGTTTCGTCTTCAAAGACCCTATTGGTTTTATTTTCGTTGTTTTTCAAAATGTCAAGGTCAATGAAATCTGCATTCAAAAAGGATTTTCTATTAAACGCTCAGCAAAGGTCAAACCGAGGGACGCTCAACGTCGTTAATGACAAGGTGATGTTTATTTCTGTTGGGGTGGAGTGTCGGTTTCACGGTGCCCTATATATCAACATAGGTTTCTGTTGCTAGAGAACGGGAAATCATATCAAACCGGACTCGACTTTTAGATTGGCCCTACTCACTAAATTTGGTTATATGACCATTTCGGTCAAACTGTTGTTCTTGTTTCGATCATTCTACATCCGTGGCTGTCTATTTAAATTTCACATAATTTCATTCGGTGCATCGAACCTTCGCACTTCATTCTCTGACCAAGCGATCTAATGAATCTTACAGGAATATCATTTATAGGTCTCTTTTATCTTGGTTAAAACATTCATCAACCTTAATAAAACACAGTGTGAAAGCACAAACAATAAGTATGCATTATGTCAATGACCAAATGTCATTCTGCCGTAATAGTCTTAAATATTATGCTATAAAATTACATTTCGCTTCTTTGACTTGACGTTAAACGAAACTTAAGTAATGTATGTTTGTCTTCCTGTCAAATCATTTGGGATCGTTCATGATGGTGCTCTTTCTTGCCATTTCCGTGGAAACATATATCAGTCTATTTTATTTTTAAATGCAAAGCTTATTCTTATTTTATTCTCGGCAAGCTAGCTAATACTCTTTGAACACTCAACTTAAAGATATATTTATTGATATAAATATTAATAAACACGCCATTGAAAAAAAACAACAACATAATTCATGACAATGTTCATTGAATGTAAAACAATACGGAACAGTCATTGTATAATCATACTGCATAAAATATAAGATGCAAATTAGGTTTTCATTAATGTTGTGCAAACGTAATTATATGCTTCTCTACCATTTGTTTTCGAAGAGGTTGAAATGGAAATGAATGCATATGATATTGCGGCACGCGATGTCCAAAACGTGACAAAAAATTTAATTTAGAAACATCGTTTCATAATTTTTTGCCAAAATGTAAGTTTTTTTTATTTCGTCCTTTTGTCGATAATTGATATATTCTGAAACAGTTTCCAAAAGTAGACTCTTTTCTGTATGAATGGAATTAGCATACAAGGAATGGTGACAAATGGTGAAGTCAAATGATTTATAACATGTCTTTAATTATCTGCTGGAACGTGTTACTTTAATGTAAACAAATGGACGTTCTATGTTAAAACCTGCCAAATTGTTTCAGCCATATATTAATGTTAGTAATTTTACTTCCGCGTCTGGGTATATTGGAAACTGCTAGAACGTTTCAAAGATATTTGAATGAACCGGTCATTGAAGCTCTAAATAAGTTCTTTAAGTCTGCATTAACGTAAAATTGTTCATGAACGAGTCCATTAGGATGTCAATGATATAGTTAGATATTAAATCATAATATTCTGCAAGAAGTATGTTCCCGTTTAAAGAATGTAAAAAGTCTATTTTTATTCGAAAATACCCATAATATTTCGATAAAATGATCCGAAATATTGACTTCAAAAAAGTAATCATATCGAAACGAAATATACCTTGTTGATATATTAGTAAAACATTATATGTAGGGTAATAATTTGAGCGCTTTTCCCCCTTGTGATACACATTTACACTGAACATATAAGTAGTCCGTGCTGAATACAAAAAGTTGTCACACGAACAGTTCTTTATGAAAAACTTTGTCCAAGATTGTTTATTTAAACTAGATACTAGTCTCAAATCTCAAAGATTTGTTGTCTGCGATCAGAATGTTAAGTTTGAGTCATGCCATAAATGTATTGACGAAACCCAATACCTCCTGCATTTTTGATGCACTTCACTTCTAAAGTGCACCGACCGAAATATTGATGCAGACTTTCGCTGAGTGTTTTATTAGAATGAAAAAGGAGTGAACGATTTTAAAATTAGAATGTTACATTATGAATCACCACGTGTATTTAAGTGATCAAGTAGTAGAAATCTGACTTAGTCTCTTCTTTAATGTTTTGTTTTTAAAAATTAATGGTTACACAATTGTTAACAATGAAAAGCCATAATAAGAATAAGCCGCCTCAAAAATTCCCTAAATGTGTGTGTGTGTGTGTGTGTGTGTGTGTGTGCGTGCGTGTGTGCTTGCGTGCGCAATTGAGAAAAAAGTGAATTATTTATATCATGAATCACCACACCCAGAAAACACAGCCTCCCAAAAAGTAGAGAGGAGAGAGAGCATGGGTTATAAGAATACCATTTATGATTTGACACTATGACACCACTAAGAATTAACAAAAAAGGGAACACTTGGGGTTACCGCCTTAGAACGGTCATTGGAAAAACATTTTCCCACTGGAGGTTTCAACCAGGATCCTGGATGCACCAATCTCACTCTAGCCCTAACAGTTCTCATATAAACAAGCAATAACAACTTGTCTTGGTGAATTAGCTCCAACCCACCTATCCAATCGCTTGTGTTTTATGCAAAAGCGCACATATTAAACATAAGAAGCTAATAGCATTGTCAAGCGAAAATCTATGCACTCAATGATCTTACTCAGACCTAAACCCCTAGAGTCAAATCAGCAAGAACACGATGAAGGGACAAAAGAAACAAATCGAGCTTCTAGGTTCTTTGACATGATTTCCCACTAAACCTCTTAAGCCCTGCCTGGTAAGCACAACGATGAGCTGTAGATGGTTTAATCACTAGGCACGCAAAGCGCTGTAGAATATCATGTTGGTTACCTTTCTTTTTGAATTTACTTACGAATAATCGTACCAGTTGAATTGCCTTATATTTTCTTTAGTTTATAAATCAAATCTTCATAAAATACTGGCTGAAAGAAACGTTATTGCAGTAGTGATTTTAAAGTGCACCTATATTTTTGAATTTCATTTAGCTATTGGCGATAAAACCTGCAAAAGGTTTTTCTTTATTTGTGACACCCATAACCCTGTTGAAAAATTTCATTTAAATCTTAAAATATTTCAAGCTCTAGAAAACGAACAAGCTTTCAAATATAGACTTTATTAGATGTTGCACGTGGGACATAGCCATCTAAAATGGAAAATTTACAATATTAAAATCAAAATCATCATTTTTATCATATTTATGTATTAATATTTGCGAAACGGCTATAATATTTTAGATAGTTTTGATAGTATAAACATATTTAATTGCCAGTGCAATCATAATGCAAGCTTATTTAAATCAATGAGATTTTGCCATCTAAGTTATCGTAAAGTAAGTTACTTTCGTTTATTTTGGTAGTGCCGGTGTATAACATAGTATGGGTTGTCTTGGTACATTTTCTCCGGAAATAAAAATTAAATCGTCTATACATTGTATTATGTTGAAAAAAGTGAAATATGCATATCAGCAATCGCCACTCTCACAAAACACAGCCTCCCCACGCAGTAAAAACAGAAGAGAGGAAGAGAGAGCATGTTTGTTATGTCAAGTATGTCAATTAAAATATGACGCCAAAAACAATTAACGAAAAAAGAGAGTTGTTTGGCAGCTTATTCATGTATTTAATTTATTCATGTTATGACTCTTTAGAATTTAGAAATGCAAAATATGTCTTCCATCTGACCTTGACATATTCTTTTTTTCTTTCATTAGGAACAGATGGAGAAATCCTTGTTGGATTTTCGATGGCCACGCAGGTAGCTCAATTGACTTATATTGACTTCAATTCAATTGACTCAAGTAAATTTTATTTATATAGTTGGGTTTCATAACAAATAACACAAGCTCTATTGAGCCTTTAAAGCCGACAAGCATAAATAACAATAAAAAGCAAATATAAATAGCAGCATTTAAGACAAATATTACATGAGTAAAACATATTAGTGAGGTTATTAAGAGTTGGACATGAATGCAAATAGTTTAGAATTTACAGTACATAATATTCTATATATATTAGAAAAGCATAGCAGATATCACATTTGTATCATAAGCATTATCTATAATAAAATCTCTATAAGATTTATTGCAAGATTGTTACTCTTGTCAAGGATGCTGTTTTTCTTGTGAATTGGCACCACTTGTGCTGTTTTCATATTGTTTGGAAATACTGAAGATTCAAAAAAAGGTGAAATATGCATATCAGGAATCGCCACATTCAGAAAGAACAACCTCCCCACACAGTCAAGAAGAAGAGAGGGAGAGAGCATGGTTAATAAAATGATCAGTTTCAAAAGAGACACCACTAACAATTAACAAAAATGAAAACCCGAGGGGTTACCGCCTTGGAACGGTCAGTGGCAAATCAAATTGCCACTGGGGGTTTAAACCAGGTTCTAGGGTGCACCAACCTCACACTTGCCCCAACAGGTTCTCATATCACAAAACAAGTACAAGTTGTCTTGGTGAAAAAACTCCAACCCACTTATCTGCTCAACAATGTTGCATGCAAAAGCAAAGGATCTGTTAACTAAGGCAGTAAAAGGTTCACCGATGACAGGACCTGCAATTTTAAGATTTTGTCGTGACCTGTAGCCTTCTTCACATTCATTTTATTTATTGTTTTTGTTACAAAATCAGTATTTACAGGTTTAAAATCTAGTAAAGAACCCTTATATTTATTTTCCATAATATGGTCAATTTTCTCAATACTAACATGGTTGCTATCAAAATGTGTATTGTTATCTCCAATGTCTTTGGCTACATTTATATAAAAGTTATTAAAAATATCGGCAAAATCAGTTTGGTCTGATATAAGTTGTTCATTTTCTAAGATGGCAGTGTTTTTCTGACAAGTTGTACCTTTATTAGTAAAAAAAGGCTTGATTGTTGGCCAGAAGTCTCTACTTTGGCATCCACAAGAGCACCTATCTATAGTATTTTCTAACTGAAAGTTTTCTAAGTTTATTTACCTGGTTTCTAGCCTTTCTATAATTTATCCAGTTTGTATTGCTTTTACATTTCTGAAGTTTATGAAAAAACATTTTTTTCTTATAAACTGCTTTTTTCAGGCTTGATTAAAAAAAACGCTGCAGGATTCATGTGTCTTTTTTTTTATCTCAGCATGTTTATCAAAACAATTTAATATTTCATTTGAAAAAATTTGTTGCTTCATCAATGTTAGTGTTATTAACAATAGTGTTCAAGTCTGCCTTCTCAAGATCTGTTAGAAAAGCTTGCACATCAAAATTTTGATTTTTTAGGTGGAACAATTACATTAAGTTGAAAACCTATCATATTGTGGACATCACTAACACCACATCCAAAATTAATAACTCCTGAGTGGTTAGCACAATTTCTACAAGACTTGGTTTAGAATTTGCAATGAAACATTTGGGTTTCTTAACAATATTTGTGAGGTCAAAAATATCACATATATTTTTTATATGCTTAGATTTTTCAGGTTGGAGGAGATCATAATTCATGTCCGCCAGGAATATAAAGTTGTCATATTTAATAGTCACATTTTCAATTGTTTTGTATAAGTCATTGTAACAATCACTATCATTTGATGATGGTGATCTGTAAAGACCAGAAATATTTTACCAATTAAAATAACTTCAATAACTATGGATTCGATAATTTTGAACTCATGTTGCTTCTTTCTATACCCGGCAATATCTTAGCGTAGGTAGGCTGCTACACCTCCCCCAAATGCTTTCTGTCAGCCTGCCAGAAGTGAAAGTTCTGGAAGGAATTGAGCGTCTACAAAAGAGTCATCAATTTTGGTTTCTGCAAGAAATAATAAGTCTACAGTGTTTGATTCTAAAAGTTCCTTCATTGTATCAAATTTATAGCGCAGGCTGTTAATGTTCAAATATGCACATAGAAATTTTGTTGGGGAACTTTTCTTAACATCATATAGTTTTTGGAAAATTCTTTCATAAGACGCATCACATTCTGGAGAGTCTGGGTTCAATAAACTTGGATCTAATAATTCTGAATTGTCAAAGAAAGAATCAGTGAACTGGAAATTGTTACAGGTTTTACAGATCCATGGTTCGTCACTGTTTCCAAGTTTGATATATTCATTAGGCGATATGTTTGCACACTTAATATGCCACCAGAAGTATCATGCCTCACAAAATATAGCCCTATGGTTTTTCGCTACTGCCTTATTGCATAGTCCACATGGGATCCGAGCAGGCCCAGGATTGATGGCAATATCCCCAGCTAGAACCAGTTTTAGCATTTTTAGACATGGTAGAAGTTTAACTGGACTGCTGAAAAGTCGTCGTATATAACGAAAGTGATAGTAAAACATATCTGTTTGTGTTACAGTTTGTCTCACTATATTGACAATAAGGTTGGTTGAAGGTAGGTTTTCCACGCCTAAAGTTGTTCACGATGTGTACACTCAACACTATTCATATGCCACATATTAACCAATTTCACTAGTTCTAGATTTGACAAAAAGGTGAAATATGCCACATTCAGAAAAAAACAGCCTCCCCACACAGTCAAGAAGAAGACAGGGAGAGAGCATGGTTAATAAAATGATCAGCTTCAAAAGAGACACCACTGACAATTAACAAAAATGAGAACCCGAGGGGTTACCGCCTTGGAACGGTCAGTGGCAAATCAAATTGCCACTGGGGGTTTAAACCAGGTTCTAGGGTGCACCAACCTCACACTTGCCCCAACAGGTTCTCATATCACAAAACAAATACAAGTTGTCTTGGTGAAACCACTCCAACCCACTTATCGCTCAATAATGTTGCATGCAAAAGCACACAGACATATAAAACATAAGAATCTAATAGCATTGCAATGCCAAAGTTGCATTTACATCTATTAAACACGACTGTAATACTTGTTGAAAAATTGGATTCGAAACTAGTAGAAATTTTAATCAAGTTGATCTCATGATGTTTAGTAAATCAAAATAATATAAGTTAACGTACATTATAAGGTTATGAATCATTTATAGAAGCCCTCTTTCTTACAGAATAATGTTTTAATATGTTAGATTTGGTATAATTGCTTTATAAAACAATATTGCCTCTACCAGTGAGCGAACTCGCACCGCCACGGCGACAGCGCCTAGCCCTGGCATTCCGACAACGCAACCAATTTAGCTAGCCGGGACAACCCCCAAAATGTTGATCGGATAGCCCTGATAAACGTTATTATCACTGCACGACATCGGTAACGGGTTATTTTACTGATAACTCTAAGTGTACTTACTGACGGTCGTTCTGTAATAATGCTACATACGAGACTTTATACTTTATATATGACATCAAAATCACACTTTAACAGCCTTATACGTCATGGGCAGTAGTAGGCATTTCCATTCCTTTGTTGACATTAATCTTTCAATTATAAGAAAAGGTTTCTCAATAAAAAAAAACTAGTTCGTATTTAAGCCACACCCATAATAAACACTATAAACAGTTTAAGAGATCCGTATTTTTGCCAACAATATTAATACTTAAAATCCTACATTCTGTTAACCTCGCGATAAAACTGTAGGCAGAGACGTTCAATTTGTGAGTCCCCAGAGGACTCTGGTAACCGTCCCGTATCTTTATATAATCATGACAATAAATACTAGCAATCCTTCTGGCTATTAGCATATAGACTGCGTTCTGTTTAATTGGTGGGATATTAGGCGAGTTCGTATTAGGTGTAGGCGGATTTCTGTCATGTCATTTTTTTCAATGCATATATTTGGTCTCTCTAAATTGTTTGGTACAAATGAACTTGTAAAAGGTAATGAGTGATAAAAAATATTGGCGATTATGAGAGGGTACCTCGCTGAACAATGAATCCAAATGATGCGTCGGGTTTGAAGAGCATTATATGATTAAATAAAAACATCTGACGACAGCTTAAATGAAGAAATTTGATAAAAAAACTCTTTTGGTATGTTCATACCTATTATTATAACATCTGCCAATTTGATAGAATATTTTTCTCGTTTAGGACAAACCCATGATATATCTGGAGACTATGGTCTATGAAAACAAAATTGAAACTAAGCTATACGTGACTTCGGCCAAGAACAAATTGTCTTCAGAAATGTTCCGATATTTATTTGTTTACATATTTGATTTTTCAACAAACTTACTGATGATCTATCTTTTCATTTCATGATCATCTACATAAGCTTTCTCAAATTAAAAATATTAACGAAATCTAGAAATCTAAATGTGCAGAAGTATAGAAATTGTTCATAAGAAGATTGGATTGTAAAAGACCTTGGAAAATCAGACGCTTTCAGTTTCGTTTTCCATGATGACAAACCAGGTAATTAGTCATTATACTAGGAGCAGCACTTTCTGTTCAAACAGCGACAAAGTATAAACAAGTTGACATCAGTTTATAATTTGATCAAACAGAGTTAAATATGTATATCAGCAGGAATCGCTACACTCAGAAAACACAGCCTCCCCACGCAACAAAAAGTAGAGAGAAGAAGAGAGCACGACCAATTAACGAAAATGAAGCCCAGGAAAGGTCATTACCAGTGAAGGTGTTAACCCAGTCAAAAACGACATTGCAAATGTAATTATTATAGTATCTTGGCAAACTAAAATGTAACAGTATAAAGCTTCCACAAAATGTGTATGATATTTATACGACCGATAGATTTAATTCTGCTCGGATGTTGTAAGCTGCAAATATTGATAAAACGATTGCTCAGACAAACATTTTTGCAAAACAGATTTGAATGTACCATTAGAATTGCACAGGCTTGCGAGCTTTTGAATCTAACGTTTATTGATGTGAAAAAAACAACAACAAAACGATCAGGAGTGAATTCATATTGTAGGCGTCAGGGCTGAAGGTTATAAAGCTGAGATTAAAAACCAGTCTCAAATCTCAAGCCATTTCAGCCAATCAGATGCTTGAGATTTGAGACTGGTTTCCATGCTCAGTTTTATAACCTTGGGCACTGATTTATTGCTGATTTGCAGCAATAGTAAACAGCGTATGTCGAAATGCCAAAGAGTTTTTTCCTTTGTCTGAGAATATTATTGAAATTAAAATTCCACGCCAGCACCAGGTTATACAAATATCCGGTAAAGCGACACTCTTAATATCTGTTTCGTTTTACATATAGTAATCAGTCTTTTGCCTGACCGGTCGCTTGTTCACAATCATCCTAATTGTTTGGGAGAATGGAGAGGTTAGGGCATTTTGAACAACCATTTCAGAATGAAGAATGTGACATTTTAATGACATTATGACTTTCCTTATGCATAAGAAACGGCCTTTGTGTATGACCAGTCGCCTTTTCACCATCATCCTTCTTATTAGGGGACTGGATCATCATCAAACAATTTTTTTTCACATTATCAATGATCATGTTCTAGCGCAAAATCAGAAACTTAGAACCTAGAACCACGTTTGCCACTGACCGTTCCAAGGCGTAACCCCAAGTGTACTCTTTTTCGTAAATTGTTTTTGGTGTCTTATTTGAAATCGATATTCTTATTAACAACGCATTCCCTCTTTTCATCTATACCTTTTGATGCATGGGGAAGCTGTGTTGTCTGAAAGTGTAGCGTTTCCTTATATGTATCTGTCTTTTTTAAAAACACATTGTCGAAAATTTCTACCAAAATTTTACTTCCATTTCGGAGCTGCAACTGTCTACCGGAATGTCATTGGTTAATTATTTATTTTTGTTTTGTTAAGGTCCTTCCATTCGCTTTTTTAAACACGTTACGAGGAAAAACACGTTATGATACTTGTTTTGCTAATTGATATATTCTGTGGATGTAAATTTCGAGGCTTATTTTTATCTTATTCGTTTTTATCACGTGCGATGTGATGTAATTATTTGCTGTATTAATCTACTGTTTCATTTATAGGATAACTGATTCGGATGAAGGCGTAAAATGTGATAATGTTCATTATCTTTACAAGTTCGTGATAGTATGTTATCGATTTCTAGACGGACGAGTACATTTCTTTTAAATTACGTGTAATCATGATCCCTTGATGAGTGTTAATCACTGAAAAAACTCATTAATCTGTCTATATATACACACCATGAGATTGTTAAAGATCCTGGCAGGACAAATTTTAGATTTTAAGTGGACTCAACGATTGAAAGCTCCATCTTTGTTAAATGATAGTATAATATTGATATCAAGAGGGTGACGTTTTTAACAACTAGACGTTTTTGTTATCACTTGAATTACGCAAGAGAAAGCCTTTGTCACATATATGTGGAATTCATGGTAATATCAGAACAAAATCCCGTGCACTTGTACCTATTTAAGGCAAGCATGATATGTCCTCTGGTTTTGGCTTTTCTTCCCAATACCATCTCCTTTATCTCCTTTCAAATGTCCAAAGGGATATAAACATTATTTAACTTTAAAAAAATCTTTATTTTAACATTTCAGCCTTACGGCCTTTATCAGAGTAATATGCTTTCAACCTCTAAACAAAACAAATAAAAATATTGAGGTACGATTTGTTTCAGTCTGTTTATGGGCAGTAATGGAAATACTTACTACTGTCTATACCGCCAACCATCGGGTTAAGCGCATCTCAATGTTCAAACAGATATATGTTTCGTAATTAGTTAACAGCTTTTTCAAAGCGCCTTAAAATTGATTACAACACCGATTAAATATACAGGGAGACATTTTAGTCGACGCGCGAAAAAAACAACAACAACGCTACTGTGATATTAAAATAGAATTAAAGAAACTTTGAAATCCAATTTTTACATGGCAAATTATCAAAATGTTGCAGACTTGATGGGGTCTGTTCACGACCAGTATTAGAAATGCATATTACTGCCCACGTCGCCTAGCCCTAGGGTTGAGTGATGTTCAATATTTACACAGAAATAAATATAGATATCTGTGTTTGTTCTCAATTTTAGGATCAATAAATGTACCGTTTTTGTGATGAATTTATGGCGAGATAATAAAATAGTTCATTGTCAATGAAGTTTCTAAACTTCTTTTGAGGATATTTATATGATGCGTTGGAATAACTATTAAATTACGTATTTTCTGACACCAGACACAGACAAACATCCAACATCAAGAGAGGAAATTCTTAAATGCCAGCTTCTCGGAAACCATTTAGTTCTCATAATTGAAAAGCCATTATTAAATAAAAGAATTGTCAAAGCCGTTATCAATAACATCCGATTCTTCAGGGGCGAACAATCAGGATAAACCATCTCAGACTCAGAATTTATCCGGAAACTAGGCTCGTTAGTCTGAAATACCGCATGAAGGTTCCATGTTCACCGCCATATGCAAACCATCGTTTGGATGGATCGGGATCAACATTGTACGGTTAGTTATGTAAGTATTAGTTTTTGCTCAACCCGGGACTAGGCGGCCTTGGTAGTAATATGCATTTCCATTATTGCCCATGAAAAAGCTTAATCAAATATTTGTCGTGTTCGGTGGCCTATTAAAAGGTTCCTCCTCGTCAATTAAGACATTTTACTTCATACGTCATAAAAATCGACATGAAACGAAAGAAGGATACCAATACCGACCTTTTTGCTTGACAATTCTCTAAGCTTCTTATGTTTTATATATTTGCTTGCTTTTGCATGAAACAATCGCTTTGTTGATGGGTGGGTTGGAGCTAATTCACCAAAACAACATGTACTTGTTTGTTCATGAGACATGGAGGATGGTGCACCCTAGAACCTGGTGTAAACCAGTGGCAAATTATTTTGCCACTGACCCTTCTAAGGTGGCGTTATTGTTTGGCTGTGTGGGGAGGCTGTGTCTTTTGGATGTGGCCAATCCTGATATGCGCATTTCACTTTATTATAACGTATTCTGCTTCCCGAGGCGTAGTATGATTCCATTACTGTGCATTAGAAATGGGTGATCCCGAAATAACTTTCTCAAATTCATAACAGTTACTATTCTTATAAAAACGCTTGTCTGTTAGCTAAGGTCACGTGATAATTGCAGACAGTGGTTTGATTCTGCACATGAACTTTTAATAGGTCATTTGAATTCAAAACTGTGTTAATTAACATTTAAATCATAAACTTTTTTTCTCACTAAAATAAATAGATGAACATGAAACTTGAGATCATTGAGTACTCGCCCCTTTGGCTTTGCAATACTATTAGTTTCTTATGTTTTATATGTTTGTGTGCTTTTGCATGCAACAATGTTAAGCTGATGGGTGAGTTGGAGTTATTTCATCAAAACATCTTGTACTTGTTTGTTGATATGAGAACCTGTTGGGGCAAGGTTGAGGTTGGTGCACCCTAGAACCTGGTTTAAACCCCCAGTGGCAAATTGATTTGCCACTGACTGTTCCAAGACGGTAACCCCTTAGGTTCTCATTATTGTAAATTGTTTGTGGTGTCTTTTTGAAATTGGTCATTTTATAAACTATGCTCTCTTCCTCTCTTCTTCTTGACGGTGTGGGGAGGCTGTGTCTTCTGAATGTGGTGATTCCCGATATGCGTATTGTGCTTTTTAATAACCTTAAAATCCTACAAACATGACACTTTTTCAGTTGCAAGGTTATGATGTAGACCATACTTGGAATCGAACATCTACGGTGAAAGCGCCACTGTGATACTGGCCGAAGCTGAGTTTATAATATAATATATGGGAAATCTGCCAACAACTCTATATAATTTACGAGCTCGATCACTATTTTCCTCACAATTACTATCTTGATTATTAAATAAATATTGCTCTAGTTTCAGATAGGTTGTCTCGTATGACTTTATCTTGTAAGTTATGCATTCGTCTTACTCGTTTACTATCGGTGCATTGAACAGGTAAACAATAATGAAATCAATTTGTATTTTTAATTTTCAAACATAAATAAACCAGTTACAGTCAGACACAGAGTTACATCTTGTCAGTTAATGACGTGAACTGCAGACAAATAATTATGTGATATAACACATACGTGCTTAGTACCAGTGTGAACCATTACATGTAATGCAAGAGAACTTAACTCTAACATACGGGAAGTCGTTCATTTCCATGCCCACAAACAACATTTTATCAGTCATTAAAAAATTTTCTGGTAATGTTTTCTTAATAGAAATAGAGGTCATCCTTAAAAAATATAATTTTTTTCTATGTGTGTAGGGTTTATAATATTATGACACTACTGGTCATATTATTATGACCGGGGAGAAACTCTTCTTAATAAGATAATGGCCGGGGCGCAAGGAAGGGTATCATTACCATGCCTATATCTGTGTGGATAATTATTTTGTAATTATTCCGTAGATGGGTTAGGGTAGGGGTTTGGGTTGTTATTTTTTAGGAGTCACAATTCTTTGAGAGTCTTCTATATGCATCAAGTAAATTATTTATAAGCATTTTTATTTATTTTTATCTGATTACTATCATATTTGTAACCGGATTCCATTTTGCTAAATATGAAACACAAAGGTGAAACCATCACAATGTTTGTAGTGTACCGACGACCAAATTTGCCTGTAGATTCGTGGAATAAACTAAATATTTGCATTTAAAATGCCTTAGACCACTGTCCGATCCTCCTTATACTTCTTTGAAATATAAATGAGGATAAACTTAATTGTTAGTGGTGTCTCTTTTGAAACTGATCATTTTATTAACCGTGCTCTCTCCCTCTCTTCTTCTTGACTGTGTGGGGAGGCTGTTTTTTTCTGAATGTGGCGATTCCTGATATGCATATTTCACCTTTCCTTTTTTAATAATGCTAATTCAAAACTAAAAGGAATAATTGATGTTAATAATTTGTGCAATATAATAGCAGAGCCTCATAGTGTATCACACCAGTCAACAACCTTGATTGATCCTATCTTATTTTCGATAAGTATACATATCCGAAGTAGGGGAGTTATTGATGTACCCTCAGACATTTGTAACCACCGCGATACGTATCTTTTTCCTGCCCTTTTGTCAAACTAAGACAAGTGTCACGACGGGTATGGTGTTATAAATATGCCGACTTTGAAAAATTAAATTCGTTAACTTAAGACGAAAATTGGGATTTTCTCAACAGCGAAAATTTGAATAATATTAAGAAACGCTTTCAAGAAAAAAACCTTTAAAATGGTAAACAATTGTATTTCAATTAAAATTGTTTCGATACGACCGAATGATACACTTTGGTCTGATTACAGATTAAGAAAAATTATTACGTTGAAAGATAAAAGTTTCAAAGTTTCAAAGTTTTATTCACATTATCTCTCAGTTTGTTACATAACAAAAGCATGAGAAGTACATAAATATACATAATCAAATAATAATCACATGCGCATGGCAGCTTGCAGAGGACAACGCTTTTTAGGTTTTGTGTTTTGTCATCGTACTATATTCATAAAGTATTTAGTTGATATCATCGTTAATTGAACTTTATCTGAATGTATAAATTAAAGTTTGGAATTGAAATTATCATTGTTAAAGAATGTATTCTTTGTTGCATGCACATATGATTATTTAGATAAATTAGCTTCCATTACTAAACTAGAGTATGATTGGCGAAATACAAATAGCTCAGAAATAAAATTTGTAATGTAAAAAATATTCTAAGCAAAATTATTTTCAAATGTAAAAGAAACATACTACATTGTAATCCAAAATGTTACTGGAAATTAGTTAAATATTTTGTTAAATAAAATGCTAAATGCGTGACTATTCCGCCTTTTATTACCTCAAACCCCGAGAGAGATTGTTATTAATTCACAGATTCAGACAAAGCAAACACATTTAATAATTATTTTGCTTCAATTTCTAAAATTGATGACAGCAATAATCACCTCTCGAATTTCTTTTGTAAATCAAACACATATTTATCTGACATTCAGATATAAACGAAGATGTTTTACTAAATCTTGATGTAAAAAGCTAATGGAGAAGATGTGATACATTAATGAATGCTAAAAGAAACTGCACAAAGTATATGCAAACGCTAATGTACATTGTTCGAGTCTGCAATATTTTCATATCTGTCGTTAGAAAGACATCTATGTGGCCGGTGTGGTACGACATTTACATTTGCCATGACTGTCAAGTTAACAATGAAGACTTGGTGACTGTAAAAAATAAAACTTATTTGAATTACAAACAATGCAGTTGTGTTTTGCTCAAACAATACTGGATGTTGATTGCATTTATTGGTTGTTCTTATACACTTAATTAAAAGGAAGCTAAGACTCATAAATACAGAATTGAAACTGTTCATCACTAAACTGTTATGACATACCTGTAGATCAGTGAGTGAGACGATGTGATGATTTAATACTCATATTTGAGTGTAATTCTGGAAATGGCTTGGTATTAATTATGATTACTTCTTGCTGCCATCATTATAATGCATGCTTATCATTACTATGAAACAGACAACAATGATACATAGCTTGATTCAAATTTTGCAAGTTTTCACTGTTGACACCTATCATACTCAAACTGATATTTATCCGTTATTTACCAACCGATTTTTATTCCGATTTCGTCTTAACTCTACAAAATATTAATCTTGATATAAATATTTATACCAGTTATTAGCGACATGTACATTATAAAATTTATGCGAAAGAACACTTATGTGCAGAACTTTTTTTATTGCGTATAGTTTTGGATATTGTTTACTCACCCCAAGGATATATTTTCTGCTTTTTACATTTTGCCTTTAGCGCTGTCTGTTATATGCAGGATTAATATTTTCAGATCCCGTGTAAAAGTTCCATTCTGTTTAGTTCCGCCCATTGTTTTCTCGCTTGTTTAGGTCAAACCGATTCCTTTATCTGTGAACCATACGCCGCTGAACATAGAATAGTATTAATCGGAAAATACCGCATTGAAGGCTCCATGTTCACCGTCATATGCATTTCGATCGTTTGGGATGGATCAAAATTGTACAGTTTATTAGTGTAAATTTTGAGTTGCGCTTAATCCGGGGATAGGCGGCGTGAGCAGTAATATGCATGCCATTAATGTCCATGAACAGGCTCAATCAAACTGAGCCTGCAATATTTTCATATTTATCGTGTTCGGTGGCTTTCAAAGTTCCATTTTCATCTATTTAAAAGAAACAGAGTATTTCAGCCAAGAAACATGGCCGTACATGTACATCAAAGATCAAGGTCACACTTAGTGTTCAAAAGTAATAGTTTCTGCAAATATATAATTTCCGGAGCATTACTTTGCAACTATTGCAGAGATATCATCAAAACTTTACAAAATTGTTAACCAAAATGTACATTGTAACGGAGTGACAAGTGTAAAAACTTGACTGAAAATAAATCTTCAGGTATGAGGTAGTTCAGGGTGGTATGTAGTAGTACCCCATATCACAACCGATTTATTTTGTTTGGAAGGAAGAGTTATTTCTTTTCTTACTTAACACAAACCGACAGACAATAAAAAGGGATTTATTAAGGGTGGATGGGTTCCGAAGTGGTTAGCGCAACCCCCTACCAACCAACGGAAAAAAATGTTTTTTTCTTATATTTGTTTGTTTGTTTTTGTCTTTCTTTCTTTCTTTCTTTTTCCTTTCTATTTTTCTTAACTGAAACTGGCAAAAAAATCAAGATTGGGTTTCCAGGTTGGTGATTTTACCCCAGTCGTTCTCCCCTGCAAAAACAACGAGATTTTGATTTTTAAAATTTATTTCACTTTTTTAAAAGAAAAAAGTGCTACAAAATATTTCTGTGATTCGAAGTAATTTTTAAAAATGTAAGTTTCTAGACTTATCAACAATATATTTTCTTTGCAATAATACCGATCCTTATTAATATTATAAAGAAGAAAGCCTGTTTCGTTGCTTTGCGTCGTCTTCGTGTATCTTATAAATTATGTATTAGCATTATAAAGGTGCTTTATGCTGTAACGTATTGAGATTTGGTGCAGAATTAAGGCAGGATTGGTTTTGTTTTAATAAATCCAACTCTCAAACCACTAATAAATGCTAAATACGTCTGCTTTGTACATCGTTGTCATGAAATATAACACGAAGAACAAAAATAGGAACGGCTTATTACTGCGTTACCAGTCCCAAGATACCAATAATGATGCATCTGAATCCGAACTTTAAAACTGAGATATGAGTATTTGCATACAGAATCCATTCGACTTCACGTACAGTTCATTCACAAAAGGTTCCCAGTTATGTACTTAATTAAGAGTGCGTGCAAATTTCTATTTCGGTCAAATGTCTGAAAGGTTTGATTTAATGAGCCTTATAGACAACCTGGTCACAAGGCCAAGTTAAAGTTCACATTTGATGTTGTTCTTGTTTTGCGTGGGCTTAAAAGTATTATACTCCGATTTTACCCATTGAGCAGTGAAGCCACTTTTGTATTTATAAATTTTTGAAATAGTGCACAAAATAGGGAAGTCAGATATTCCCATCATAGCTCATAATATTGAAATTGTGAAACCCTGTAACAAAACGTTTAGGCCGTGACAGTAAAGCTCCTAATATCTGATAATATGACACAAGGGTTGTGTGTTCGAGTCGCATAAGGGAATTTCATTTTCTGTTGTGTTTTTTTCATGTCATTCTTTTCAATACATTCATGTAGACACCGACAAAGTGTCATGATAATAACCGTGCAAATTTCGAGTAAGCTTTCGTCAAGTACAATGTAAGTTGATAAGATGTCGCTATCAAAGCTTACTCAAAAACATTTTTAGGACAATGCCAAAATATTTTACAAAATGGTTTTAAGTTAAAAGAAAGAGAATGAAATGAAGGTTCCATTTACTACAGTTGTTTACAGAACGTTATGATTCACATGACGTTAGCGCCCTGTTGGTGCATAGGTTTAAGGGGTCACGGCAAGCTGCTCAACAAAAATACAGTGAAACCCCTCTATTATGGACACCTAAGGGACTGCGGGAAAGTGTACTTAATAGCGGGGTGTCCTTAATTGTGGGTTTGAACCACGGCCACTGTCCGATACATCTTCGGTTCGACATCATTAATCTATCATTGATTAGACAGCCTAATTGGTGTTAATTGGCGTTTAGATCTAGTTTAATGCTATAAATGAGACGAAATAGGTAAATTTACTAATTTTAATTTTACACATGTTTGACAAATGCAAAACTATTAAATTATGTCTTTTTTACTGTTCTCCATATTGGAAAGTGCTGTCAGAATTAATTTTAAATTGTTCTATATTGCCAAATGAGATGTGTGATTGCATGTTATGTTTAAAACAAACTGATCGAACTGTTCGCTTATTTACAAACAAAAACAATCGATCAGTAGCGAATCTTTTCATTGCCGAAACCTGCAAATTATAGCCCAATTAACTAAAAGATATAAACATCTTAAACTGGAAATTGACATTACCACTTACATTGATTAGGTACCCCAGTCAATTGTGAAAATCACAGTTTGACAGGTCTGTTTTGATTGCAATTAGCCATTCTCTCACCAGAGGGCGTGCTACACAAGTTTCGCTTACACCTCTGTCAACGCCGGGAAAAGTAGTTCTCATACACGTGATATTCTATCGTCACACCGCAAAATAGTTCCCCGAAAATTTGGGTTAAAATATATCTTAAACATTGTTCTAAAAAAAATAAAAAATACCCATTTTCCATTTTAAGTAAAATATACAGAGATCAAAATAATCTCACGAGCATTTTATTCATTATTTATATTTTGTACAAGAATCTTGTACATCGGGCGTTGACAGAGGTGTAAGCGAAACTTGTGTAGCACGCCCTCTGGTGAGAGAATGGCAATTAGCAACTTTAACAATTACCGTAAATGAGTCTAATCAATCGGTTGTATGTCGCAAACCTATGTCGTAAACTTTAGTCGTGAAACGGTCACAACGAGGAACGTTACCAGATTCGATTGTCCGTAATAGCGGGTCTCAAATGTGCATTAAAATTAATTTCGTACTGCGTCCGTTGTCCATAATACCGGAATAGCGGGGTGCCCGTAATAGTGAGTTATTTACTACATATAAAAAGAAGAGAAAATGTCCGTTCTTTAAAAAATCGTCCGTAATACCGGGGTGCCCGTAATATTGAGTGTCCGTAATGAGGGGTTTTACTGTACATTGATTTAACATGCAATGAACAAAAATAAAAGAGAATTGCAAACAATAAAGGTAAACCAACTCACTAAATAAAATAATATCATATGAACTAAATTAAAGTTTTAAAAAGCAATTGAAAGACAAAAATAAAAAGTTACTGTTCTTGGATTTGCATGACAGCCCGAGATCCTTACCCACTAAGCTATTACGCCATGACTAAATATCCGCTGCTTTAAACAGGTTTTAATGTAAGTTAAGTAATTTAACGGTAACTCTGTAAATTGACGCACTTTGCCTAATTAGGATTATATAACATGTGCAATGTAGCGTGCGACTGGGGGAGAAATACACTAAGTCCAGTAAGTGCAAGATCATTTTATTAACGTATAGTGAATGTTCTACAAATCCAATCCTTCCGCTCTCTCGCACGGCTCTGTCCGCTGCGGTCCTTAAATACTACATGGGCTTGATGTTGTATAACCATTGACGTAAATAACAAGTTCAGATAATTAACTTATTTAATAATTTAGTAACCTGTTGCTAGAATTGACCTGATCGACTTATGTCTGATCAATTCACCATAAAGGAGTATGTTCGTCCTGGATTACGTTACACAATGACTTGTCCGAAAGGTACCAGCTCAAGGGTCAAATTCGAACTATAGTAATATGGAAGCCCTGGAGGGCCACTTTTGATTTTCGACGTATGGATTTATTTTACCTCTTTCTTATGACTTTTGATTTATGGATTTTGACTTTTGATTTATTACTTATTGATTCCGTAATTGTCCCACGTGCTTGCCGCATCTTTTCCCAGGAAAATGGCGGATTCTGACGACGTTTCAGACGATGTAAGTTTATTTACCTTAGATTCTTCGTGTATTACAGGAAACTTATTTTATGTCAAATAAAAAGCAGAACATGTAGGATCATATTCAAGAACAGTATATTATTTATTTACGCCTTTATATTTAATTCAGAAAAGAACATACTTTGCTTGCATACTTCTACTACTTCTACCTCTTCTTTTACAACAACAACAGCAACTACTGCTTCTACTACTACTACTACTACTACTACTACTACTACTACTACTACTTCTACTACTACTACTACTACTACTACTACTACTACTACTACTACTACTACTACTACTACTTTTTTCTTATTTAGGATGCTGAAATCAGGAAAAGGGAAAACAGAAAGGTAGCGGCCGTCATACTATGTACAAACTGCATATCGGAGGAAGACATTATCGTCAAAGGTGGGGGCATTCGGAAGATTGCCTCAGATAGTGGAATCAAAAACTGAAGTCGAAAAACGTTTTTTCATTTTTTTATGTTTTATATATTTTACATTTTATAGGTACATTGTTTCTTAAGATACAAATTTCTTATGCAAAAAGCACTGTAGAAGATTTAAAAATATTTGGTGTTTGTTATCTGTTTAAACGAATTTATTCCAAAAAGTGTTTGCTCTAGGTTTTTCGGCCAATCACATGCCCCGAAATTAAAACTTCTAAACATTTTATTTCACATAAACAGTTGATGTTGAATGTTCACGTGACACAGATCAACTATGACATTAAAATATGAATAATACTAATAATTCTATAGCAAACACTAAACACTTATTAGGCTAGTTGCTAAATGAATCAAAATAATATGACTTAAATACCAATCTCGGCTGCTACCAATCTTATATGCGTTAGGTGTTTGAAACACAAATATTTAGCCTTAACCTAAAACATGTAAAAAAGTAATGTTTGTACCAAAGAGTAACAGCAAAATACAAAAGTTATATGTTAAAAGTCACAAGATAAAAGTCATAAGTAAAATGCTATAATTAAAAAGTCATTAGGCACAAGGCAAAAGTCATAAGTGAAAAATCAAAAGTGAAAAGTCATAATTCCCAAACCGCAAAAATCGTTAATTAAAATCAGCATTCATCACAATGATCAATCCATATTTTATATATCATTATTTTCAACTTTTCCTTTTTAATTCCATAAAGCATAATAAAGTTTGTTTACTACATGTATTTGTTGCGAATGAATTACTCGTTGAATCTTTTAAAACAGACTTGTAAGAGTTTATGAAGGTTTATGGGGAAATCTATTCTTAAAAGAACCTAGAAGCTCGATTTGTTATCCCTGTCATCGTCTTCTTGCTGATTTGACTCAAGAGGCTCTGGTCTCGGTAAGGTCATGGAGTACCAACCCCTTTGGCTTTGCAATGCCATTAGCTTCATATGATTTACATGTGTGTGTGCTTTTGCATACAACATTTGTTAGCTGATGGGTGTGTTAGAGTTGTTTCTCCAAGACAACTTATACTTGTTTGTTGATATGAGAATCTGCTGGGGCTAGTGTCAGTTTGTTGCACCCCTAGAACCTGGTTTAAACCACCAAGTGGCAGATTGTTTTGCCGCCGACCGTTCCAAAACGGTGACCCATAAGATTCTCGTTTTTGTTATTTGTTTGTGGTGTCTGTTTTGAAATTGGTCATTTTATAAACCAAGCTCTCTATTCCTCTCTTCTTCTTGGCTAAAACTGTGGGGAGGCTGTGTCTTCTGAATGTGGCAATTCCTGATATGCGTATTTCACTTTTTGTGTAATTATTGCAAATATGTACGTCTTTTAAGTTAACTTCATTGCCGAACTAGGGAGTTTCATACAGACCTGGTACAAAAAACAGTGTGCCCTTGAAGCAAAAATTTAAATTTTCACATTGTATTGGGTCTGGTTCATTAAATATACATGTATCGCACAAGTGTTTGAAAAAAAATCCACTAATGGATTCCATTTTGTCGTAATGTACACCACTATTTTAAATGCGTTTGTTAGATGATTTTTTTTCAACTACAATGCTTCGGGCCCCAGCAAACGGGTCTGTAGAATCGTGTCAGAATTATTGCTGCGAAAGTAAACAAATGAAGTTTTCTGTTCCACCATCACGGAGTAGTATTCGAGGGCATTTTGATGTTCATTCAATGCGTCTAAAAAGTATCTTGCAATAACGTGTGGGTCGTTATTCAAGTCCGAATCATCTTTTTTTTTACTAACCCATCCACAGCACCACGGATACAAAATTCGTATGGTTTTTGTTTGTCGTAACCATCAATATGCCATGTAAAACTGGGTGCTTTGGCGCAGTATACGCGCTGGAGAAGAAGATGTGCTTTGTGCGGCTCTACACCAATTGGATCAAGCGCTCTCATCATTTACAAGACGTCGTTTATTTTGACGTACACGTGGTAATCCAACATTAACCTACGCCACATTGAACAGTAACCTATGCATTGTCCACTTGTTTGTATTTCTCTGTTTACAACATCAGACACAGTCTCAAGACGATTATATATTCTCTTACTTCGTTTTAAATTTTAAGCGTTAAAGAATTCACTTCACTTCACTGTCCTTAATGACGTCGTAACCCTATTGCCGTATCTATAAAATGCTGCACTTTCATAGATCGTACAACCTTTCTGGAAGTTCTATATTATACACAAAGTTCTGTTTGCTAAAGATGTTGAGAGGGAGTGCCTCGGTACAGTAGCTTGGGTAATGCCGAACAGTATAGTGATGAAGACATCAAGGTTTTTATCCTCTTTACCTTTTATCCAGTAGTTGTGTCGGAAATACAAGTTTATCTTCTATATAAATCTGTAAAGAGTTGTGGTATAAACAAGGTAAATATAATTATTATCTGCGTTTCATAAAGACTCTTGAGTATGAAAAGTTAAATGCGAAATGCTCTCATGATAATTTTACTCTCGAATGGTCCTATATCTAATTTTGTTCTCATGTGTTCTTTTCTTAATTTTAGGAATATACCACAAAATGAGACATAAAAGCCAAATGCAAAATAGAGCTCGATCACATTGAAAAGTGAGCTTTGTACGTGTATTCTCTGTCTACTTGTTAATTTACAGTTTAAAATTAAACATACAGTCACTTGTGGAATTACAGTCTGTTATAAATACTAACCTTATAGGTATATTTAAAAGACCATTAAATCTCCCCACCTAAACACATACTCTCCTCTATGACAAATCTCAATTAAATTAATTTAAAAAAGTTTAAAGTTAGAAAAACATACCTGAAACCAACGTTGCTGCTCCAGCTTCTAGAGCATGTGTATAATGGGTTTGACAGAAGTCATAAGCCACAAGTCAAAAGTCGAAAGTCATAAATAGAAAGTCAAAAGTAAAATATCCGAAAGTCAAAACTCTAAAGTGGCCCTCCAGGGCTTCCATAGTAAGCGCTACCTCTCAGTGTTGTTTACAAAAAAATCTGGTGACTTATCAAAACTTTCGGCCTGTATAAATCCTATAACATCGCTCAATCAAAGCGCTGCAGGCGCTGGAGTAACCACTGCCTGTACCAACAGCGTTTACAAAACAAATGGGTGGTGTATGTACAATGTTGGCAATATGAATTGGAATGAAACAAGTTGAAATAATAAGACATTGTAGACTTATTTCTGTTTGTTAAATGAAATTGGATTTCTAATTTAACAGAGCAACTATATGTCAAAGTGAAAGAAACCATTCTTTAACATATTTTAGTTTTTTTATATATACATATATATTGTAAAATGCACTTTTTTATTAAGAATAGCAACGGGCATTAAGGGTTGAACATTCATTATAAATGCTCAGATTACATTCAAAAAAGGATTGAATGTATTTCAAGAAAGTGATGTCACTTCCACATAATAAAGGTGACTTTGATCCTTACAGTATGTGCAGCCTGCAATCCCAGATTAGGGACAGCCAATCGGTTACAAAAACTTAATCATTCTTTCAGCATTGCTGAGATAGTTGTGACAGAAGGAGTGCAGAGCTTTTATTTCACTTTCTGTAGCGATTCATGGTTGTGTAGGTTTGAATCCCAGTTTGAGATTTTACTAAACTTTTTTTAAAATGTATCTGACAATTTATATTTGTTTCAATGTTAACAACAAAGCATAGAATGTGAACACTTTTTTATTTTTTTTTATGATAGAGAATCTCTGTTTATTCAGTAACAATAACAACGGTTGAAATTTTAGCATAAAATATACAAGTCATTGAAACCATTATGTTGTATGCTTGCTTCCTTAACACTTTGCTTCATAAATATGCCTTTATTGCCTGGGCAACAGTGTAGATCCAGATCAGCTGGCCATCCGTACCATCTGATCAGGATCTACACTTTTTCACTTTTAAGTAGGAGGTTTCTGACAAAAGGAAACAGTGCAGATCCTGATCAGATGGCATGAATGTACTGGCTGATCTGGATCTACATAGGTTGCACAAGGGATAATATATATATATATATATATATATATATATATACAAATGTATATACAAAACTGTATATATGTAGCAAAGGGTTAGTGTTTGTCAACCTTGCTAAATGTCCACTCATAACAGAAAAATACAACATGTCAATGTCTCTTTAAAATGAATAAAACTAATTTATTGGTAACTCTTTGTTACATTTTTTATTTAGCTGATTCCCACAACTTTCTTAATAAATAAACTTGTTGGTAACTCTGCCGGTTAAGTATTAAAAGCTACTATATTAACAAGCCTAGGGTGCAAGTTAGATACTGCAGAGCAAATTGTCATTATGTTGTCGGCATGTGGAATCATCTGAAGATTCATTTTTGAACTTAAAATTTTAAAGTTTTTCAGCCTCTCTATGGCTCGCTCCACATGTATTCTGACACGAGCTATTTTCCTTCTTCGTTCCACTTCTCTGGCACTTAACTGTTTTTTTCCTCTTGTAAAATCTGGCATAATTAAAGTTGCATTACGCGACGCTACTTCCTCCGAAATAAGAAAGCCACGATCAGCCAGTATTTGGTCATCTCTTTCAATCAAATCCAGAAATCGTAAGCGCAGAGTTATGACCTTCTCTGACGTTCTGCCACCAAATGCATGTGAAACGAAACTAATCGCACCTGTTGGGGTAATGGCAACTAAAATTTTCACAGCATTGTGATGCTTGTAATTCGACCATGTCGATGCCCGTAATGTCAAGTTCCCTGCTCTTTCAATGAAAACTTCACAACAGTCAATTATTACCCTACATTTACGGTATGTTTCTCGGAAAACATCTGGAAGATTCCTCAACACAGATTCTTTATCTGGCCACTGTACCAGAAAGCCAATTTTGTTTGCAAGCTTTGGCAGTCCTTCATTTAATACGTCGGATATTACAGTCCGGGAAACATTAAACCTGAATGCAAGATCGTCATTCTGTAAGTTTAGTCTCAGTTTCATGAGTATGATCATTAACACAGAGCCTGGGGAAAGTATGTTGGACTTTGGTAGAACTGCCTGTGTAAAATTCACCAGCCATAAAAACACAGCATGATTTGGTAATCCAGTGAAAAATAAAGTTTTAGCGTCTTTTCTTTCTCCCTCCAGAATATTGTCGGAGAACTTTAGAAGCATAATCTCCTCTTTCAGCCGATGGTTCTCTTGCTGAAGCTGCCCAATCTCCTCAATTGCTTTCTGGTGCTTTAATGCAGCGGTCATGGATAT